>JAFHBW010000015.1:0-157780 GCA_019022765.1 Westerdykella sp. P71 | reverse complement strand
TAAAATATCCACTTTGTTGTTATTGTCTTTTTGTTTTAATTATAAGTTAACTTATTTTTACGGCAAAAAAATTGGTTTTTTTTTTTTTTTTTTTTTTTTTTTTTTTTTTGTTTTCGTTCTTGAGCGCATAGCGATTTGCGATGTCTGGATTTGGCAGCGCATCCAAACCAGGCGCTACGCGGCGGTCATTTTCCCAAAAGCCGAGAGGGCTATTTGTCAACGGCGTCTGGCAATGTGAGTCTCTCACCTTTGCGCCCAAGGCATCGAGGCTAATAGATTTCAGGCGAGTGCAATCCTCGGCTCCCCGCGCTTCATCTCCAGACGAAGAAGGCAGGCCCTAACAAAGGCCGTTGGTGTAAGCCTTGTCCCTTCAATCAGCTGCGAGGATGGCGCTGACAAGGTGGCAGTCTACACATGTCAGAAACAGCAGGACGATGTGAATAGGTGCAAATTCTTCCTTTGGGATGACGATGCGAAGCCACGAGAAGAGCGCGCTTTGTTGAACAACTCTCGCTCCGAGCCGGATTATACCCCCCGTACCCCTTCCAAACCCTCCAGAGTTGTCAGTCCTCCGCCACCATACACGGTGGAGCGTGTACCCCGAGAAGGTGGTCGAAAGCACAGTCGGGACGTGCCAGAGGATGACGACGAGTTTGGGCTCAACGCGCTGGATTCAATATCGGGAGACGAGCTTCTGGCGATGACAGGTGGCGAGACACCCAGGAAGGCGCCAAAGCAGAATGTGTTCACGACTCCGAGAAGGAAGCTACCGTGGGATACTGCACGTGGTGGTATACCTACGCCTCTGACGGAGGGCGTCGCATCTACGGATCAGCTACGGGGCCGTTCACTTCCAGCAGACGAGCTCGCTACGCCGTCGAAGAGCAGACTCAGCAACGGATCGTCACATACCATGTCCCCAGCACCGTCGCCCTTTGAGACTCCTACACCATCCCGCTTCAAGGACGTCAATACGGGGCGCTCGGAAAAAGGGCTCGTCGATGAAGTGTTCGATCTGCTTGAGGCAGAGAGAGTTGGTCTGGATGAGCCGGCATCTATCAAGCTGCGGTCACTTCTAGCCAAACATTCCCGAAGAGCCGAAGGAAACGCGAAGGGCAAGGAGGTTCTTCGGTTGCGGATCAAGGCGGAGGAAGCGAAAAATATGGAACTATCTCTGAGGAATAATACTCTCCAAGCCGAGCTCGAAGTGGCACGGGCTACTATCGACCATCTGAACTGGGAAAATGAACACGGAGACGCAAGATGATGGCTGCACTTGGTGAAGTAATGATTTGGTCCGGATATAATCCAATTGGCGGGTCAAATTCCCAAGCTGTGGCTTCGTGTGTTACGCATTGCACGCCGGAAAGACTTGACGCGTTTGCGTAACTCCACATCACTCTTTTTCTGCAAGAGATGATAGGATGGCCGAACAGATTGCGGGTTAGTCGGAAGTTTGTTCACACCAGGCTTTCCTGCAAGTGCAGTAGACTACCTAGGATTTGCTTTGCACAAGCGCTGTTCAGCACGTGCAATAAGTGAGTCACATGACAACGAAATGGGTATCGAGTGGAATGTTGGGTTGGTATCGCACAGCACGAGTTGCAAGACGCTTATCTGATCAACGCTCGGTTGCGTATCTGACTTATCTGACCTGCGACGAGCAATGTATCTGATATATCGCTTGATCAATCTAATCCCAACCTCTTCCTAACCAGTGCGTTCCCTCATGTGTGCGGTAGAGTCATTGGATAGCTGCTGTCTTGGATTATATCCTCCTTTTCTAGATTCTAGAAACTCGATACATTGTTACTAGCCTGCCCGCTAAAATTAAGTCGAGGTAGGGTTGCCCTCTCTCCAGTTCCACGGATTTCTTACCTATGCCATGGCACCCCAGTGACCCCTTTGGCGCCGTTAGTGATGTAATGACCACCACTAAAACACGGAAGGTGAACTTTGATACCATAATAGCATGCTGCCCCTACCGCGACGTTTGTGCGGGCGGCGCGGTCATGCAGCTGCGTCAGAACTGCAGCCCTGCATTTGCGCGAGATGTGCGATCCAGTAGTTCGCGGGACTTGTGCGTCCGCCACCATTACTGGCAAACAATGCAGACGAGTTCTACACTGGCCTGCCCTTTCATATATCTACCAGAATGTTCGGCACTGACCTTTCCCATACAATTCAATGCTGCCAATGCATCTTGGTGGTCACTTCCTCTCCGCAATATTTGTTAGATTAACCCTGCCGGTTGTACCGACGGCTCTTTAATCAACTACACACCACGGAACCACTCACGCCTGCGCCCAGCACCCCATCTCCAGGGAATCCGAGAAGGCATAGATTACACCACGTCGCCGCGCTCACGGGAACAGCCCTACTCGTAAAAATGCCACAGTCACAGCTTACCCAGCGTTCGGGCAAATTGCAGGATCCCTCCCCCGCCACGGTGACAACCACTGTATTCATATCAAACCTGCACTGCCCGTCATGCGTGGCCAGCATTCAAGAAGCACTTGGTGCACTCGAGCCAGTTCCGGAATTCATATCTCAGTCTATTGTTTCTCATTCCGTGGAACTACGCCACGAGACATCCCTTGCTTTGGACACAATCCGCGACTCTCTGGAAACGGCAGGTTTTGAAGTACACAGCATATTCCAGGTTAGGTCCCCTTCAAACGATCCTATCGAAGTACTCGGTCCCGGGGAGCCCGATCCTGCTTGGAAGTATAGTCTGGATCAAGCAGTGTCAAAGTGGACTAGAGCGCGAGCCTCTAGCAACTTCCGCAGCAGCCCGGCCAGGCCCGACGATATGGAAAAACGACGGAAACATCTGCAGCACTGCGAGCAGTGTAAGGCCGAGGCGGAAGGTGTTAGCCTGGGCTATCACGACCGAGATGTGGCTTCCCTGAAATCTGAACGCTTGGCCATCCACACCGAAAAGACAAGCCTGTACGATGGTATCGATTCGTCTGAGTCAATATCCCCAACCAAAAACGACATGGTCGTCATAGACAAGGTCGATACACCTGCTCTCTACAAGGCTACACTGAGTATTGGGGGCATGACCTGCAGCTCTTGCGTGAGCAGCATCACGCGATCGGTTCAGCAGTTACCTTTTGTCCGGTCGATCGATGTGAACCTTCTCACACACAGCGGGACTGCCATTTATGAAGGCAAGAGCCGAATCGACGAGATCGTAACCGCCATCGAGGACACCGGTTTTGACGCTACGGTGGAGAAGGTCGCGGAGGCTGAACACCAACATCCGGCACAACGGGGTTCATTGTCGCCAACAAATCACGACAAACGGTGGAAGGTTGTGTACGCTATAAGCGGCATGACTTGCAGTTCTTGCGTCGGCCATGTCACGAAAGCCATCAAGAGCGATAACCCCTGGGTGGATCAGGTCGATGTGAACCTCCTGTCCAATAGCGCCTCCGTCGTCTTTCGTGGGAAAGAACATCTACCGAAGATTCAGGAAAGTATAGAGGATGCAGGATTCGACGCTGCCCTGGCCAGTATCGTGGCCGAGGATACTGATAAAGCGGAGGTGTTGGAGAGGAAGATCAGCATCCGGATTGATGGGATGTACTGCCAACATTGTCCTGAAAAGATTACACGGGGCCTTGAGGACCGGCACGGAACCGACTACAAATTCGAATTCGACAATCCACCCTTGACGTTCAAGTTGCCCATACTCCACATTACCTATCTTCCTGCTCCACCAGGATTTACGGTGCGCCATATCCTCCAGACGATCAAGGACTTGGATCCATCATTTCAGCCAACGATCTACCATCCTCCCACTATCGAAGACAGAGCCCGTGAAATGCACATCCAGGAGAGGAGGCGGATTTTATTCCGTATGGTTCTTTCAATCATTGTGGCCATACCCACGTTTCTGATCGGCATTGTTTTCATGAGTCTCGTTGACTCGAAGAACTACATTCGTCGGTATATCATGGAGTCCATGTGGGCGGGTAATGTCACGCGGGCGACCTGGGCACTTTTTATACTTGCCACACCTGTTTATTTCTTCGCCGCGGATACCTTCCACGTTCGAGCAATCAAGGAAATTCGGGCCATGTGGAAGCCTGGGAGCCGCACTCCCTTTCTTCAACGGTTCACTCGTTTCGGGAGCATGAACATGCTCATGTCTTTGGGCACTAGTATTGCTTACTTCGCTTCTGTTGTGGAGCTGGCGCTGGCCGCCACAAAGCAATCGTCCGGAGGCATGACTGACAATTATTTTGACGCCGTGGTTTTCTTGACGATGTTTCTTCTCATTGGACGATTCTTGGAGGCATACAGCAAAGCGAAGACTGGCGATGCGGTCACCTCACTTGGGAAATTGCGACCAGAGGAGGCTATACTTGTAGATCCGGAGACTGGTGATCAGAAAATTGCAACGGATTTACTTGAAATTGGGGACATCGTCCGGGTACCGCATGGAACTTCACCTCCCTTCGACGGAACCGTTATTGAAGGAAGCTGCAATTTCGACGAATCCAGCCTCACAGGAGAGTCAAGGCCTGTCAAGAAGGAAGTTGGCGATGTTGTCTATTCAGGCACAATCAACAAAGGTCAACCAATTAAGGTCAAAATTACTAGCATCTCGGGAACTTCTATGCTCGATCAAATTATCAACGCGGTCCGGGAAGGACAAACACGCCGAGCACCTGTAGAGCGGGTGGCAGACACTATTACAAGTCACTTTGTCCCATTCGTGGTGTTTGTCGCCATAGCCACTTGGGTAATATGGCTCAGCCTTGGTACATCAGGAGTCATTCCACAGAGCTGGAAGAACGAAGGCTCAGGCGGTTGGGCGCTCTGGTCTCTGCGATTTGCGATCGCCGTTTTCGTCATTGCATGCCCGTGTGGCATAGGCTTAGCAGCGCCTACTGCTCTCTTTGTCGGCGGCGGCCTGGCAGCGAAGCATGGCATTCTCGTCAAGGGCGGTGGAGAAGCTTTCCAGGAGGCGAGCTCTCTGGACTGTATCGTGTTCGACAAGACTGGCACTATTACCCAAGGCGGAGATCCGTCTGTGACTGAGCATGCGTTTACACAATCTCAGGATGAGCCTCTTGTTCTCGGTATTGTGAAGGCTTTGGAGGAGAGCAGTAGCCATCCTATTGCTCGCGCCCTCGTCTCCTTCTGCAACACGCAGGAGATTCGAAGCCCCGTTGCGACCAGTCTCGACGAAGTGCCTGGGAAGGGACTGAAGGGCACGTTTAGCCACGATGGAAAGGAGATAACTGCTATCATCGGCAATGAAGCCTACATGGCCGATCATCATGTTTCCATTTCAGAGGAAGATGCGACAACACTGCGATCATGGAAGGGGAAGGGCCATTCAGTGGCTTTGATAGCTCTCACGCATCCGTCCGTGGAAGCACCGAAAGAGAAGCCTTCAGCCGCGACAGAAAAACCATCCGTGGCAGAGCATAGATGGGAACTGGCAGCCATGTTCAGCATCGCGGATGCCCTGCGCCCAGAAGCCATCAGAGTAATCAAGGAACTCAAGGACCGCGGCCTAGACGTGTGGATGCTGTCGGGAGACAACCCTATAACCGCTAATGCAGTCGGTGCTCAAGTCGGCCTTCCGTCCTCCAATATCATCGCAGGTGTGCTACCAGACCAAAAGGCGGAGAAGATTAAGTACCTCCAACGCACGTTGACCAAGACCCGCAAAACATCCCTCTTCCATATCCCTTTCATCTCCCGATTTAGGCATGGGAAGCAAGCCCCTAAACGTGCCACCATCGCCATGGTCGGAGACGGCATCAACGACGCACCGGCCCTGAGCACGGCAGACCTTTCCATCGCCATCGGCTCTGGCTCCGACATTGCGCTCTCGTCTTCCTCGTTCATCCTGATAAACTCGCGTTTGACGACGCTCCTCACGCTGCTTGACCTCAGCCGTGTCGTCTTTCGCCGCGTCTACTTCAATTTCGGCTGGGCTCTTGTGTACAACTTGGTCGCCATGCCAGTAGCAGCTGGCGTCCTGTATCCGATCACGACCGGCACGAACCACATGGCTATGCATCATAATGGTGTGGGAATGGAGGGGGGGCTGGGCATGGGGGACACCGGCGAAAAGCACATCAGGTTGGATCCCGTGTGGGCGAGTTTGGCGATGGCGCTGAGCTCGCTGAGCGTGGTCTGTAGTAGTTTGGCGTTGAGGACGAGGATCCCAGGGGTGGGGTTCCGGGATAAGAAGGAGGTGGAAATGGAGGTGGAGAAGGAGGAGAGTGTGTGAGGTTGTTCGATGATGTTTCTCTGCTGAGTGAATGGTGGGTGCGCAATTGTTGCATTCCCATCTGGCAAAAGGGACTCTGGATCGGTTCCGGTGTAGATACACTGCATGGTGATCAAATCCTTATCACTGATAGACAATGTTTGTACAAACCACGTGCCTGGCCTCCTGGAATTAGTCAGAAAAGATTCAGATTCGGCTATTGTATATCAGAGGCAATAAGACCCACGTGAGTACTACTTCATTCAACGTCCTGTTGACATGGGACGGTGAAATCCAATATGGAGCTGTATGTATCTAAAGTAGATCTGTTACATCATCCTGAATTGAAGGCTAAGCTTGAGGTCTGTTTCTTCAAGACGTTAATCATCAATCATCATCTCCTGGCTCGTCTATTACAATCCATGTGGCCCTGCACTTGACAGCCGCACTCCGCACCTCGCGCTTCTTATCGTCCAATGCCGCGGTGAGCATCTTGACCACCTGCTTGCGATATGGCAACACGATTTCCTGTCTGAACTTCTGAGCCACCAACATCAGGCACACGAGTGCCATTGCTCGGACACGAGGAGGTGTATGCGTAGAATCCGTTCCATTTGTGGAGCCCATCGTGGCTTTTCGACTCGGCGATGGCGTGGAATTATCCAGGAGACGGGCAATCAACGCCCCCGTGTGGGTTTCAACTGCTTTGGGGCTTTCCTGGACAATGGAGGTAAGCGTACCAATGGCCGCTTCTTTGACAAGGTCCTCGCCTCGGAGATCGAGACTCTGGAGTAAAAGCGGCACGAGCTGTGCTACCTCCTCAACAACGACCTCGAAGGGTATCCATTTCAGAATGCCACTCAGGGCGATCAGGTAGTTGGGTTTCATTTCGGGACTTGCTTCTCGGAAGGCCTGCGTGATGTTGGGTACTAGCAATGCGAAGGATTTCTGTCTATGCAAGCCTGATATCTGGCAGTGGTTCTGCTTTGTGAGGAGATCGTCCGGCTGCAGCAGTGTTGCGAATCCCCTTGCGACGGTCGTTCCATGAGTAGGATGGGATAGGAACGATAGGAGGCGGGGATAAAGTGAGGATAAGGACGGACTGTTTCGAAGGAGAACGGGTTTGAGACACGCGAAGATGATGCGTATTCTTGATAAGTCAAGCTTCTCAGGTGAGAACAGATCGACGGGTGGGTTGATGAGAGGATCCATGCATGTCCTGAGGGAAGAGGATGGTATGTACTTATTCAAAAGTAGGGAGATTTGACGGAGCGATGCCGAGCGCACTGGGCTCGATATGTATGCTTGTTGCGCAAATTCGACTAAAGACGATACAACCATTTGAATCTCGCATGGCAGTGTGGTCTCCTTGCGAAACGAGGCCAGCAAGTGAGTAGAGAGGACCATCGTCTTAGTCTGTTCAAGAGGCGTATCGATCCTGAAAGGCGGAACTTGATCCTGGGAGACCCCTTTGAAGAGGGTGTACAGCTCTGGGGCGACTTGATTCTGAAGTTCCACGGACTGATACCTCAGAATCATATTGCATACCCTCCCAACTAGGTCGAGAGTCTTCTCATCGTCGAACGCCTTGGGGCGGGCTGCATCCGCGCCAGAAGCCATTCTCAACAAGGGCAGAACAATGTCCTGATAGTAAAGTGCTGCACCAGGTGACTGCTCCACCTTTCCGATACCCGTGTTGAGCGCGTACAAAATCGCGGAGAGAAGCGCGACGATGTATGTGGATGATGCGTTCTGCTTTACTGCGGCATAAAACTTGTTCTTTAGTCGTACGATGACCGTGTCGAATACCCGCTCTTCGCTTGCCAGTTTAGCGAAAGCCTCTAATATTGGCACGTACCCTTTGGAGCCGTCGGAATCACTGTCCGGTAGTTGTGCCATGAAGGCTGGGAAGGCTTTCTCGACAACCACCGAAGGTTTCTGATGAGCAATATCCACGAGTCCATTGATCGCCGCGACTTTGACGTCATCTTTCCCGTAAGACTCTTCGTGAATGACTATCGAATGGAAAAGTTCGATGATCCTGCCGATGTCTTCGTCGCTGAGGAGTTGCCGCACTTGGGCCAATCGCAGCAGGCCGTCCAAGCAGACCATGCGGAAGGAGACTTCCTTGACCGGAGCCGTCTCCAGGCCACTCAACATGACCTCCAATGCCTGATCTTTGAATTGCAACAGCGTATTGGCGGGAGGGGTTTCTCCAGCAGTGCCGATCGACCGCCAGTCTCCGTACACATGGATATTTGCGCGGATCATTTGAACCAAGACTTCCAGCAAACCTCTCCGCTTTGCCATGGTATCGGCGGTTTGGAATAGACGGAGGAGATGCGGAACAACTCCAGACAGAAGAGTGTTGCACACACCAGCGGACACGTCAGCAATCTTACTCAAGATTCTTGCAGACGCCTGAGATTGTTTTGTAGGAGCATCTTCCAGATGTTCATTACACTCCTTCATTATAGGCCGGAGATATGCTTCGAGTGGCCCCACTGTGCCTCGTGACAGGGTCTTTGCAATGGCAGCCAATCCATTGAGCGCTTCATCCGCAAGATCCTCCTCTTGTACGTTGAGGATCTCGAATTTGAGTGCGTCCCATAGGGTGATTGAGTACAGTGACATGGTTTGATGGCCGTATTCGAGGGCTGCCGCTGTGATGGCCTGCAAAACATCCCGCTTCGTATTCATGGACGTGGAATCAAGTTTATCCAATAGCGCGGGAAAAGCATAAGGAGCAAAGTCGGGCGTGGAAGCAATGCATTCCCGTAATCGGTCCTTCAAGTCCTGGGCAGTTATTCCATAGGGGTCCTCCGGGCGTGGTCGGAATGTGATGGGAAAGTAGTTAAAGACGGCGTCGAAGAGCAGCTGTCTCTGTCAGCCTTTAAAAAGATCAATCTTCGTTTACAAAACCCACCTGGGCGTCAGCACCAATGCTCCATTCTGTCATAGGAACCTTCAGGATCGCAAAGACAACCATCAAGTTGCGTGGGTCCTTCTCTCCGTCGAAGTATAATATAAATTTGGACATGAAGTCGGGTGAGGAATTGTGCAAACTTCGTAGTGCTATGTTCCGATCAGCTTTTGCTTATAACAGTAGGTAGGTAGACGCACCATCTCTATATTTGGCCATCATCATGTCTATTAAACGTAGGACGGGATATCGTTCGCTCTGCAGCTTATATTGACAGAGAGGGTGGGTGTGGTCGAGCAATCTGCCTCCATATAAGCTTCGATACGATATAGTTTTTCAGAGACCGGGACACGTACGACTCCATCATTGTGGCTACTCTGTCATTATCCCATTTCCCCCGCTCCTCGAGAGCGATCAGGGCTTTGGCGCATGAACCGAGACTTATGCCATCTTCGACACGGGAAAGGACGAAATCGCATAGGAGGTTCCCTGTGTAGATTTCAGTATTGGACTTGTATACGATAGCGCATCGGACGCACGTTGCTGAAGAGAGAGGACTTTCTGCGGAACGGCGGCCAGCACCTCGGCGAGATATGCGATAGCTACGCTGGGGATCAGTATGCAGGAGCGTAGAGAAAGGGGCTTCTAGGGTATGCGCATACTCCTACTTCTGACGGTGGCATCTTCGCTGTTCAAATACTCTCCCAGCTCTCCAATGAGTGTAAGCAACTTGAGGTCGCCATTTTCCAATCCTGCAAATAGAGTGAGCACGCTGCACCCCCACGCAGACGCGGGGAAGGAAAACTCACGGGTGGCCGACTGCTGCGCTACGGCGGTCGCTTCCTGTTTGTTGCGGTCATAGTCCAACAGATAGCGTTGGATGTCTGACATGCTCACGGAAGGGGGGAGTTGGGCAATATCGAGGCCCAGCACGAAGACGAGAGCTTTGTATGAAGTCGCACAGCGCCGCGGTTCCGAAGTGTGCGATTGATACGATGACGCCGGCGTAGATGGCCACACGCTGATTGGATAAGGCAGATGTCGGCCCCACAGGCCGGGGCCTGTCACAAAAAAGTTATGGAGGGGCAGACGCCGATGCGGACTCGGGAAAGAAGCGCAATTAATCTACGACTTGGAGTCACAGACATTTCATTCGGTTTCTGATTGAACGATTGACTTCTTCTCTTTGGTTTTATACGTCTTCTTCACAAAAGAAACGTCCTCAAACTGCTAGCCAGAGCCTTGGACCGCATTCTATCGACGCCATGGCCGAGGAGAAACCCCATTGCAAGGTCGTTCTTGCAAACAACATTGCCAAAAGTCTCCTGGAAGAGGTGCACGAAGGCTTGAAGAAGATTCCGCACAAACCCAAGCTGGTCGGCTTCCTGTCGAGCGCAGACCCTGCTGCGCGTGTTTACGCGGAATGGACAGGAAAGACATGCCATGAGAAGTAGGACACTGTCGAGATGCCAAAGTGTATATTCCACTAACAATTTCTCCGCATAGTGGCTTTGTTTTCGAACTGCGCGAAGTCGACCGTGAAGAGCTGGAAGACGCCATCCTCGACGCAAACACCGACCCTGCCGTCGACGGCATCATCGTCTACTACCCCATCTTCGGCTCCCGCCAGGACCAATACCTACAACAAATCGTGTCCATTGACAAGGATGTGGAGGGTCTCTCACATCGCTACATCTTCAACATGTACCAGAACATCCGGTTCTTGGACCCACACAATACGAAGAAGAGCATCCTGCCTTGCACCCCTCTGGCCGTGATCAAGATCCTGGAATATCTGAGGATATACAATACCATCCTTCCCTATGGAAACAGGCTTCATGGGCGCACGGTGACGGTTATCAATCGGAGTGAGGTGGTGGGCAGACCACTGGCAGCGCTACTGGCCAACGATGGCGCATGCGTATACAGTGTCGACATCAACGATGTGCAGCAATTCACCCGAGGCGAAGGGCTGCGGAAGCGACGCCACGAGGTTGTGGAGAAGCCGGGATGGACGCTGGAAGACTGCCTGCCCATTAGCGATGTGGTCATCAGTGGTGTGCCTGGAGAAAAGTACAAGGTGCCACAGCACCTGCTCAGGGACGGCGCTGTGTGCATCAATTTCTCGAGCGAGAGGAATTTCAACCCGGATGTTAAGGAGAAGGCGAGCATCTACGTCCCTGCCATTGGCAAGGTAACCATTGTGGTACTCTTGAGGAATCTCTTGGTGAGTACTATAGTCTTTTCACGGCTGTCGAACCACATTACTAACAGACACAGCGCATCGTGCAGAATCGACTCGAGGCCGAGGCCGAGGCGAAGAAAGAGGAGAAGATGCAGGACGATGAGGTGCAAACGACGGAATGATCGACTCTGAAATGGCAACTATTTCAACCGAAGAACGACACTTCATGTATAATGATACCCTTAGATAACGGCGGGCTTTTGATAAAAGTAGAATAGAGCAACCCCATAGCAGCCGCTTGTACGTATAAATAAGATCACTGGAAGCTGGACATATGCCACATATGGGTCTAGAACATCATGCAGGACGATCTCGTTGGACGAAAAATTGTTTTCGGCTGAGCAGAGCCAGCGCCTGTCCCAAGATCCCTGGCCATGAACTATCCGCGCAAGTGATAAACTACAGTACCCTTCCCTCTGAAAATGGTATATCATAAAACGCCGTGTGCCACATACGCCGAGCCAATGCAAATAATAATCTACTAGAATTTGCTCTTCTTGGGCGCAGGGAGCTCCACGCCGCCATCCTCGCTCTCCTCATCCTCCTCATCGTCGTCCATCATCGTCTCTCCATCATCCTTGTTGTCTTCCTCATCCTCGTCCCTACCTCTTTTGAGACCTTTCATCTTCCTAGTTTGCATGGTGCTGAAGTCCTGCTTGCCTACATGGACTTTGCCGACCTTGTCACCCATAATGTCCATGTCGATATTCTTCTTCGTCTTCGCCTCGGTACCCTTAGGTTTCTTCAATGCCTCCTTTAGCATGTCGGGGTCCGCGAACTTCTCCCGGCCGACCGTGAAGTCGAACCTGGGACCCATCTCCTCGAGTTCTACGCGCGGGAGCTTTTGTCCGCTCCGCAACGTCTTAATCAGGTAGAAGCGCAAGTGGATCTTGGGTGCCGGTTGTCCCTCCTCCTCCTCTTCCGCGGATACCGAAATGAGGTATTGCAAGCCAGTCACATCGATTTCCGTGGTCTCCTGGCCCCTAAAGAAATCTAGGAGCAGCGATTTTGCCAAAGTATACTTTGTTTCGGTTGGGGATTCGAAGACCGTGCCATGGAAAGCCATGAGAGGTTTGAGGCCCATACCCGGCTTCTTGTTCTTGAATTGTTGTAGCTGCCGGAAGGTTTCCGGGTTGATGTACAGCTCTAGCATGTCGAGAATCTTGTAGTCGAACGTGCGAATGAAGGTGAGGCAATGGGGCCGCTTTTTGGAATGGATGCTGAGAACGATGAGGGAGGTGTCATTCTTGGAGGAGAAGAACTCTAAAGCTGTTGTCTAAAGTTAGTACGCTTACGTCTTTACTTCGTAGCGGTAGGGGTGACCTACACGACGCATCCTCGAAAGGGTGGATGTCGTTCTTCTTGCTAAACCGCTCGCAAAATGGCCGTTTTAGCGATGTCAAGTCCGCAACCGCGAGTTTGAGGATTTGGGAGCTCTTATTTCCGGTTACGAAGAGCACGGTCTTAGTATTCTCATGCACCTGCGGAGCGCGCTTCTCCATTGCACGCTTTGCGCGGGCATTCTTAGGCTTCCTACAGCTTTGATCAGTTTTATGACTTTGAGACAATGTTGAGGGAAAACATACGGTTTCGTTGTCAGCATTTTTGCAGTAACGATAGGAGATCAGTGTGCTCGTGTGCGACTTCGAACCATTGCGACCATTGAATCTTAGACAGCTTCGAAAAATTCATCGGCGCTCGGTGAAACATTGTCCCGCTATCATTTTATCAGATCATCCATTTCCGCGGGGCTCTTGGCAGTTCGGCGTGTTGGGGAGGGGCAGAAGCACGTCAGTGCCCGAAATAACTAATCGACATTCTCACTCATCCAACGGGCGGCGAACTTCAATCCTTCCCTTTTCCTGCACCCACGCACAAATTATCGGCTCAAAAATCCACCACATCTTACAATAATAGAAGCCAGCCTTCAGCAAATCATGGCGAACGTTCAAGAGATCACCGACGAGTCCTCCTTCGGATCGATCATCTCCGCCCTCCCACCCGCGACGCTCGCCGTCATATATTTCCACGCGCCATGGGCTGCTCCGTGCAAGCAAATGTCTACCGTCCTCTCCGCCCTAGCCAGCACATATCCGGCCGACGCACCTATCCGATTCTTCGCGATCAACGCCGAAGAGTTGCCAGACGTTTCAGAGACCTACGATGTGACTGCAGTACCATACATTGTCTTGCAACGAGAAGGAAAGACTCTAGAGACAGTATCGGGCTCCGATGCTTCTAAGGTTCGCGCTGCGGTGGAAAAGTATGCAGGCGCGAGGAGTGGCGACCTGAATAGCACTCTGCCCCCGGCGCAGACAGTCACCAAGCCTCCTCAACCCGCCCCGTCCGCCGATCAGTCGAATGGGCAGAAGAACCTTGCGGCGTATGCTCCGTCGGCCTCGGAACAACAAACAGCGCCTCAATATACCTCGGAGGAGCCACAGTCTAGCAAGGAGGAGCTATTCAAGAGACTGGGTGAGCTTACAAAGGCGGCTCCTGTAATGCTGTTCATGAAAGGTACACCTAGTGCTCCTCAATGTGGCTTCAGCAGGCAAACCGTTGGCCTGCTGCGGGAGAGAGGCATCCGATATGGCTTCTTCAACATCTTGGCCGATGACGAGGTCAGGCAGGGTTTGAAGGAATATGCCGACTGGCCTACTTTCCCACAGCTATGGGTTGGTGGTGAACTAGTTGGCGGTCTGGATATTGTAAGAGCCCCGACCGTCTCCTCCTGTCGTCCTTGTTATACCGCTGCTAACGAAGTATAGGTTCGCGAAGAGTTTGAAAACGACCCTGATTTCCTAAGCGACTATTCGGTGAACAGCCAGAAGGCTTCAACAGCCGCGTAGGACGCGACACTGGTGCATGGGTCCGTTGGCTTTGAGATGTCTGAATACGAACTGTCTAATGCGATGTCTTCTTCCCCATAGAAGTGCTCACCGGCATTGGCAGACCTGAATGTGACTTGAGTTCAGTCAGCGAGGCAGTCATGGTGAGCCACTGGGAAAGGCAGGCATCATTGCCGTAACACAGCGCCTTGACTTTTGAGATACGGAGTACGTGAGCACTTGCGCGGCTGCTATTTGTTAAGATACACGGACAGAGATACAATATTCTGGACGCGTTTTTCATCATCTCCATTGATATGCAGGCGATGTTTCTCCTTTGAGCACATGCTTGAGTGTCTTTTCTGAGTCGTTTCTTCATCGTTAGACCTGTTGCCGCACACACGTCAAGATAGGTAGTTCTGCATGACAAGGAACCATACTCTCAAGTTGGTGTGGAAGCAATCAGATGCTAGCAGTGATTAGACTTCTTGTAAAGGCTCACTGGCAATCGATGTGGACGATGCTTGATCTGTCCTGCCCTCTATCGATGAATGTTATAGGGTTCACACTAGACACATTCGTCATACAATATCCAAATGGTGTCCGCGAGTGGACGATGATCATCTCTATTTCGAATTCCTGCCGAAGACACAGAAGAGTTTCAAGGAGTAATAATCTCGAATCCATAACGTCCACTTTTAGATGTTGAGCTAACCCAAAGAGGCATAGTATCCCCAGCTACAATTCAGTCCTCTAAAGCTTGAGGACGCCGCTCGACATCTTCACATCAAACCTTATATAGATTGGAACATGGCATCAAACGTAGATTCTGCTGGAGAATCTCAAACTCCTTATTATCTTTCTAAATCGGGGGTTTGCATCGATGAAAAGGGAGGGCGCCCCGGCAATGGCGCATTCGCTTCCCAGGCTTTTCAGGCGGGAGCACCTATCTTTGCGCTAAAGCGACCGCTGGTTGGCATCTTGGACACAAAGAGGTTATCAGATACATGCGCAAACTGTTATGTGGGTGTTGAGGGGACACCGCATGCGTCAACAAGCTCCCCGAACGAGAACATACAAGTGAGCGCATGCGTTGGTTGTAAATATTTCCGATATTGCGGCAAGGTATGTCGAGACAATGAGAGATCCACATCAATGAGGCTCATGATTTCTAGGTGTGCCAGAAGAAAGCATGGCAGAGAGTGCACAAGCATGAGTGTAAGATATTAAAGGACCTTGGAGGCAGGGCTCTCCCGCCAGCTGTTCAGGCTACCATGGAGATTTTGATCAGAAGAAAATTCGGCTTAATGACGGACAAACAATGGCAGATGCTCTGCAACCTTGACAGTCATATCATGGAGTTCAAGCAAAGCGGCAAATACAATGATATCAGACTGATGGCGATGGGCGCCTTGAACTTTTCCAGGACACAGGACGCTTACAATATCGACTTCGTCGAGCAGATGTATACAAGGGTGAGTGCTTCTCTCTGACGGTTCGCATTTTGGTAACTTACCATAATGATCAGGTTCTAACCAATTCCTTGACATTGGTGAGCCCGACATATGACCCCATAGGCTTGATCATGGACGAAAAGATTGCCAACATCAACCATTCCTGCGACCCAAACGCGTATGTTGTTATGGATGGACCAGAGGTTTCCGTGCGAGGGCTCAGACCGATACAAAAGGATGAGGAGATATACATCTCATACATCGATGTCACGCTCCCTTACGCCCGGCGTCAAGCGGAGCTGAAAGATCACTGGTTCTTCGTGTGCAGGTGCACCAAGTGCCAAAATGGCAATGAGTCATCCGAAGACATGTGGGCTATTGATCCTCACGAGCTGAGTCCGGAATGGAGACAGAAGGGGGAAGCCTTGTTAACAAAGGAGTTCGCCAGCGATCCCGTCAACTACGTCGGGGATTCTGAAGACGAGAAAATCGTTGCAGCTCTCCAGGGCCAAGCATTTGAGCGGTATCAGGCGGAGCAGAAGATGTTAGGCGCCGAAGCCATCAAGAGCATCGAAGCGTGCATGAAAGATTGCCACAGTTCCAGATTGTGGCCGGTACATCGACAGCCTTACGCGGCATTGCGAGACGACTTGATCGTGAACTTGCTTTCCGAGAAGGAGTTTCTTAACGCATGGGCGCACTGTGCGAAACGTTATAGAGACATACTACCAAAGCTCTACCCTCAAGTGGCGCATCCCATCCGTGTCGTTCAGGTATGGCAAACCGCGATGCTAGCGATGTATCTGGCCGGAGAGAAGGAATCTGTAATGGACGGAGCAGACATGTGCATTATCGGGTTAATTCTTATCAAGGAAGTGTACGAGCTTTGCCCGCTGAGCCACGGAGAGACCAGCTCCTTCAGCAAGAGTGTAAGGCGGAAGTACGAAGAGGTTCTTGGAAGTCTTGGTCCTGGTGTAAAACTTACCGACCATCAAATGAAACAGCAACGGAAGATGCTACTCAAGATGGCAGATTCTGTGGAGTACTGAAGAAGGAGTCAGGATGACCAATGGTTGAGGGCGCAGACGGAGAAAGAACTTCGCATCCGGCGAATCGTCAAGAATAGTATTGCAGTCAATCTGGGGGTGTTCTCCTTGGTGTCTTTTGCACTCTGCACTTTTCTTTTCGCCCCAATGTGGTGTTCTCACATACCATGAAACCCATTGTCGAGCTCAGCTAGAACGTCTTTCACTCACCGCGCTTTGGCCGTCACCGGGGTGAAAACAAAGTGACACTACTTTCTGCAGATAAGTAGTGGAGAACTCCCTCTCACTTCACCAACTGCACTCGCGCTTTTGATCAATTTCGAGTTCACGTTCACCGCCCGAGCGTTTCAGTCACCCACTACTCTGGTGGGACTATTTATACGGTTCTCCTCCTCTTACTACACTTTTCCTCTTCCATTCACATCTGCTGCACTCCAAGCTGGAATATTTCCCCTCCCACGATCCGCCTCTACCACTGCCGGCATATCAACGGTCTTCAGACGCAACCTTCATCTGTCAGCATGGGTGACAACGCCGGCGCGAAAATGCTGTCTGCTGATCTCGTCGCTGCGTTTCTTGCGGCTCATGGGATCACCAAAGCTGGCAATTCCCAGTACGAGGTCATGTCCTCGATTGATGGAAGTCGTACTGCAAGTTCTTTGGAACACCAATTTCGACCTATATTCCAGAAGGCCTGGGAGATCAAAAAGCGTCTTGACGCGGGCGAGAAATTCGTCGCAGTCACCCCCGGCAAGAAGCGCGGTAAGTGTCGATTGCCTCCATGGGACGGTGAATACTTACCGCAACAATTCTAACTGCACCACTAGCTGCCAACGCGGATGACGGCGACACCCCCACCAAACCGAAGAAACCCAGGACGACTCCAGCCAAACCCAAGGCGACCCCGAAGAAAGCCAAGATGAAGAGCATGTTGGACAGTCCCGAACCTGACCAGACTGACCGGGCCGATGAATTCGCGGAGGCTTCGGACGAGCGTGGTCAAGAATTCCTGACCGGTCTTCAAGATTTCATCAAGCAGGAGAAGCAGGAGGACCAGGAAGACCATGACATATTGGAGGATTATCTTGCGTGAAGACGGTGGCATCCGCAAGCTCGTCTGCTTGGGCTTCACTTCCCTGGACAGATGACAGCCTTAGTGCCTATCCTCTTTCTTGGTACAGATGGATTTCCCTATGATTGAATCTTTCCTTTTCTCGGCTGAGGCGGGGGTATGGTGGATTTTGTCGGTCGCATGGACATTAAGCGTCGACGTTTGGGAATCCAGACTTCATCATGGCTTCAATATTGAATAAATGTTTCACAGCATTGGAACTCGTACACAAAGGCGCAGTGATGACCGTGATGATGTGAAGTGTTGCACTTTCTAACAAAACTTATAAGCTTAAAGTCCCTACCTGCAATAACAGAGCGTAGGCAAGATGCTCCTAGGGACTTGTATTCCGTAACTGCAGAGAGCTCTAGTGCAGTTAGAGGTGTTTACTTTAGAATTTAGGTACGTATTGCTAGCTAAGACCTGGGCAAGAGGCAGTGGTTTCTAAAGTAGGCACGACACCTTCTCTGTCACCCGCGTGCTAGGCTACGGTGGCAGGCCTGCTGCATCGGCCGTTGAGACACCCCCTTCTAATTCTTGGGACTGATCCGCAGAGGAAGTCGTTCTAAAAAGAGTTTGTATACTCCGTACCACTGGCAGAGAATATACTGTGAACACCTCTAAGCAGTCCCACGTACACTTGCCATGCAAATCGCCCTATCGGGCAAATGAGGCCATCTCCTATTCCCTTGGGCGGGCCTGCCAAGGATGACCCCTTGAGAGTGGAAAGGGGAGCCGAAATTGCGCCTCGCTAAACATGAACGAATCGATCATGCCATGGATTTCGCAAAACCCCTAAACAGCACCGAATGGATGTTCTTCACAGCATATTTTGCTGAAGAGACCCGACTGCAGAGAGGAGAGCTGGTTAGGGATTCATTTTTTTCGACGGCAAATGTGCACGTGGTCGCCATTTTGGGTGTTGATGACACCATAACAGGCGGGATTTGGATGGGGCCGCGTCTTATCTGGTGTTGCTTATTACATCCGAACTCGAGGTAGAAAAAGGAGTACTCCGTACGGAGTACAGGTAATTATGCAGGATGTCCAGACTCCAGAAGGAATTGTTGTTATCCGCAGAAACATCCGACGTCATGTTCAACGACATATCGTAGATCGCCAGCTGGATTCGACCACCTCGAAATGAACCCCCTCGGTGCAACCGGCGCCCCTGAATTTTCCCCGGATTATTGGGTGGCAATGTGCATGGTCTAGATGTGGCTAGCGTCATGCTGCAGACGGCCTAGTGGTACCGCAGGAGTAGTACCTAGGTACAGTTTTCTACGCCCGAGGAGTCGGCGAAATAATCTAGGCAAGTTATTGGCTGGATGGCCGCTTATGCAGGTATAGTAAACCTCAAAAGGTGGTTTTGTTCAATGACCTAATCGAACATGAGCCAATTAACTTGCGCGAGATTGACGATTTACGCCCAGCGACGCGATGCAGGGGGCAATTCACTCGGACGTGAAAAGAGGCATAAGCTTATTAGGACCCTGCGCCATCCGTAAGTTCTGATTGGCCGGGCTGGCCAGTTCCATCGCACCAAGCTTCAGCGAGTCCACGCGGTCCCGAGGTCGTAGCTTTCCATGATCGCGCCTTTCCCCTTTGGGCGCCGCAATTTGAACATTCCTGCCCATGCCGCCGTTGCTCTGGCGCTCTCGCCGCGCAGGCCGCGCTCCAGGCTCTTGCCCGGCGCCCTCGTAAAAGTCAGCCGTGCCCCCTCCAGCTCCATGCTTCCTTCTCTCTCACCCTTCTCGGCCGTCTCTCTTTCCCTCTGCCTTCGTGGTGCCTCTGTCTATCGCTTCTGAGCCCTTGTTGACTCCCACACTCGTTCACCCAACATCATTCCACGCTACGCTTCCCCGTATTCACTTTTAATCCATTCTTCTCCACCAAACATTCGCCATGCGTTTCATTCAGAGCATCCTCGCCGGCGCCGCCCTTGTTGCTGCTGCCTTGGCCGTTGAGATCAACGATTACCCCAAGCAGGTCGAGGCTGGCAAGACCTACAAGATCACCTACACCCCCGGCGGCAATACCCCGACCACCCTCATCCTCCGCAAGGGTGACAATGCCAACCTCGACACCATCACCACTCTGACCCGTAAGTCTGGCCCTGAGCGACCCATCATCCGCTTTCAAGCACTAACAGAACCCAGAGTCGGCTACTGGCGGCGAGTTCCAGTGGAGCGTTGACGCCGCGCTCCCCAACGCCAAGGACTACGCTCTTGAGATCCGTCAAGGAAAGGACGTCAACTACATTGGTCCCATCACCCTTACTGGTGGCACCCAGCCCACCTCCTCTGCTGCCTCCTCCAAGGCCTCTTCCACGGCCGCCTCTACCACGTCCGCCCCCAGCACTCTCAGCACTCACAGCTCCATCGCTACCATCTCGAGCAGCGTCAGCGGAAACGCCACCGTGACCAGCGTCTCTCTCTCCCGCTCCTCCGGTACCCCCAAGCCCACCGCCAGCGGCTCCGAGACTCTCCGTGCCCCCCAGCCCACTGGCGCTGCTTCCACCTTCGGTTCCAACCTGGCCCTCGCCTTCGGTGCCGTTGCTGCCATGGCTTACCTCAACTAAATTGCGTTTCTTTATATTCTTTGATACCTGTTGGGCCATTTTGGTAATGCGGAGGAGGTTGTGCGGTTCCCGTCTTGCGTTCTAATGCATCGTTGGTCAACCGGACGATGACATTACGGGCGTCTCCTCATCTTTTTCCTTCGTGTGCAATCGTTTGGTTCTGCACTTGGCTCGTCGGATGCAGACGGTGGCTGTATACTGGACAGTTCAAAAATATATGAGAGTGCGCATAATCTTTATCGCCTTGCCAAGAAGTGGAATACGCGTGTTTACATTTGCGGCACAGGAAGGACCTGTACCATTGCTGTGCTCTTGCATGTAGTTTTGGAGGGAATGTCTGAGCGCCCGAGCACGCGACAGGACAATTCGTGGATGTTCCAGGACCATTCAGCCTGAATATTCCAACTGACCAAGTTACAGTTCCTACAGGCTCTCACGGAGCGCCGGAGACTTGTCGTAAACCTGGAAGCAGGTCCAAGTTTGGTGCCGCTGCATGTGTAGTCGTAATTTAATGCCAGGGGGAATGTGTGTAGGGTGAACACTTTGTGTTCCCGTGCCCGTGGGAGTGTTCCCCTTCGCCGCTATCTCGTGGCATGACGTGCATGTCGTACATAGATATTGCAACTGTGCGTCGTTGAACAGTCACGGATTTCGAAGGTCCTCGCTTGGCATGCGGCAGTTAAACTATCTCTGAAGTCGCTTTGGAATAGCAGATAGGAGGTTAGCGTATACTTGAGTACGATCGTAGTAAAATCCAGACCGGTTACACTGCCTTCAACGCGAATGCAATACCTTTTGGATTTAGTTGAGTAGAACGTTTACCGGCACATACCAGATAACGAGTAGGCGGGATGAAAAGGTTCTCGCCACTTTCAGCGTCATGAAGCACAGGATGTTGGGATGTCCGAACACGATTAGGACGTTGGATCAGGGAATATTTTCTAGTTCTATTGTTCCCATTTCGCTCCTTCTCTCATACCGTCGCGAGAGGTGGCGATATCGGATCCTACACTGGAGAATTACGGGTTTTATAAGGACGTCAAAGTTCAGATTGCAGTAAAAAGGCTTTCATTCAAATACCAAACAAGATCGTGTAGAACTTCACGTGCCAGGCGAGACAAGCCCAAAGATTGGGTCAACCGCATGTACGCGGACTGGAAATATAAAATATCTGGAGTGACTGGAAAATTGCAAAGACGCTGACATATGAACGTATTCTCCTGCGCCAAATCAAATTGCTCACTGTCAACCAGAAAGACTTCGAATGATCAGGCCCTTCACTTCGACTTTGGCGGTGAGGGGGATTCGGGTTTCATGGTACATGAGAAGCAGCGCTTTTCGTGTACTCAGGATTTGGCTTTTCGTCAGAGCCGTCTTCGAAAGCAATGAAGAGCCACCTGGTCCTTCCAAACCAGATCCTCGCTTGTGTGAGAAGATCCAGTCTGTTCAAATGGATGGTCCAATGAAGTACAAAATCGTCGCGAGTGTTCTTCTTTGTCGAAACCCAATACTCTCGCCCCGACTCTTTGCAAGATGACGTATGAGACACATATAGTGTGCTAGCTCTGTGTGAGGGCAATCTCGTGTAAATCCCCCTCGTGCTTTCTAGTCCTTTTGTGAGCATATGGCGCGAACGATCCACCAGATTTTCCATACCTTTGAAGATTTCTTCTTTTGTGCAGGCCTTCAAGACACTCTGAAGAGGAAAATACCCAATAACCACCGGATATTTTGCCTTATCCCCGAAGCAACCACCAGAAGTCTCGTCGGGAGAGTCGATATGTGCCCGTATCCAGGCGCTAGGAAAGTCTGCACCGGAGAGCGACGATGAGAAGGACAACACTCTGCTGTGCTCCCTTTGTAAGTGGATCAGGCGTTCTTCCTGTTCATCTTTTGCACGGCACAATTCGATATACTGTCTCCGAGCATGCTCAGCATATTCGAGGAGTCTGTCGTAGCTGAGATCCCGAGGATCTCTCAGATCCGCGATGAACTCATCTGTCCATGCTTTGTTGGAAGTCGATATTGGGCCCATTCTCTTGACATATACTCAATCCCACGT
Source organism: Westerdykella sp. P71 (assembly GCA_019022765.1). Classification (NCBI taxonomy): domain Eukaryota; kingdom Fungi; phylum Ascomycota; class Dothideomycetes; order Pleosporales; family Sporormiaceae; genus Westerdykella; species Westerdykella sp. P71. The sequence goes on along the minus strand of JAFHBW010000015.1, from coordinate 135,289 downwards.
ATGTTTAGTAGACGATGAGTATTTTCCTTCAAAAGCCTCAGGCTGGTGGGGAGCACACCGAGCTTAAAGGCCAGGGTTTACAGCTCGTGATCGTAGTGGCGAGGCTGGGGGGCTGTGAACCAGCTGAGAAACCTGTGTAACCGTGGCGCGCCCACGGGTAACGATTTGAGTCGTTCAATTTGGTAGGTTAAACAAAGCCACCAATGCATTGCCCGGAATCAATTTCAAACAAGTGATCGCTCAGCCTCCACTGCAAATCACCACCTGACGGGGAGCAACGGAAACCAATCCACGTTGAACCTGAAGCAATGATGCATCAAAGTGTCAGTCTTAGGAGCACTATTACAAAGTCTTGACTCGTTATGAAAATGGTTGAATCGATTTCCTGCTGACATGGAGTATGATTTGTTTCCGTGGAGCCATTTGTTCTTCCCGGTTCCTTTGAAGTTTGAATCTCTTCTTCGTTATCCCATCCCGCAGTAGATAAACAGGCTAGGAACAGTCCGCGGAGCCTGGAGCGGAAGAGATCAATAACGCCTTCATAAGCGGGGCGCAGGGCCCCTCAAAAATGATTTGTCCTGCTTCCAAGGTCGTCCCTCTCCGGCGCCTAGTCGAAGGACCTCACTTCCTCCCTGAGTGAATGACAACCAATACGGAATGTGGCGCTCGCTATAGCATGTATTCAACCATGAGAGCTGAGGTTAAAGAGGCTTTCAGGTCACTGCACAATGGTGGGCTGACGGATTTACATGGTGGCTATTGCGAAGGGACCGGCAAGGCTGGGACTCGTTGACCCTCCTTCATCAAAATCCAGCCTCGTCGAAACTAATATTTATGCTTGGCCCAAGCCTTGCAAAACCATGTCGATTCGTCTACTTTCCCAGGCATGGACGTTACAGAAAATCCAAGCTCTCATGGCAGGAGCACCGTAGGAGCGGGTCCGCACGACCAAGGGGAGGATCCCTGGAGGAAAGCGTGTGCTTTGACACTTGGTGAGTCTCGATTCGTCGTTGGTCTGCCACACGTATGCTGACGAGACGAGACGGTGGTGGCACCCGTGGGTATGCCAGCTTATGGATGATGAAGATCCTCATGAACGAAATCGAGAGGATTGAGACCACACACCCCGACGGAATCCATGAGAGTAGCTTTTGGCCTCCAAGAAAGGACATGTCGTCTGCCAACGGAAGGCTGACGAGGCAGAACTCGCGAAGCAGTGGTGATGACGTCCCCGATGGCCCACATCACTCTTCGACGGATATGTCTGTTTCCTCCCAACGTAGCCGAAAATCTGCTTCGAAAACATTTCGAAAGCGCCGCAATACAGAAACAGCTGCGGCCTCCCCGCAACGTGGCCAGACCTCGAAACCTTCGGCTTTCTTACCGTGTCATTACTTCGATTATATTTGTGGGACAAGCACTGGAGGGTAGGTTAACTTCGGTGGTTTGTTTTCAAAGCTGACATGGATGAAATATCAGATTGAACGCCATCATGCTTGGGCGCCTTCGCATGGGTGTCGATGAGTGTTTGGAAAGGTACCCCCGACTTGCCAGCTCTATCTTTGGCAAAGGCAAGAAGCGCTCAGTGGCAACACGTGTCTTCACGGCGGACAGCACGAAGTACAACAGTGCGCAATTAGAGACAGCTATCAGGGAGATTGTCACGGTGTGCATACCTGAACACATGGACCCACGTCAGAGAGAGTACGACTTCAAGCAATTCCGGTCACCCGAGGACCTCTGCAAGACGTAAGTAACACCCAGGCGTATGCCCCCTGTTTGTACCGTGATAATCGGGTGCTTATTGGCTACAGTGCTGTTGTTGCTAATGAGGACCATGATGTCGGCGAGATTACATATGTTTTCCGCAGTTATGATCAGCCCCTCCGCCGCGACGCCAGCAATCCTATTTGGAATCCTGGGGAGGCGCATACACACGACATATGGCAAGTTGCCAGGGCCACGTCGGCAGCTCCCACTTTTTTCGAGCCCATTGTCATCGCTGGCAAGGAGTATTCGGATGGTGGAGTAGGAAACAATAACCCAACACTGATCATGGCGGACGAAGTGATGGAGAAGAATGCCATTCCCACGATCAACGACGCTTTTGCAGTTGTTTTGAGCATTGGGACAGGGCAGAAGCCGACGACTGTGCTGAAAGTGAAGCGTAAATTTCCCAGGATTTCCTCATGGAGACCAGTCAAGCAACTCACCAGGCCATTGAGGGCCTTGAAGAACAAAGCCGTGGATGTTGAAAAGGACCACCATTCATTTTTAAGAATGGTAAGGCAAGTCGGGTTCAGACACTACTACCGTTGGAGCGGTGGGGAGGAAGTCGGGGGCTTGAAGATGGACGAGTGGGTGACGGTACCAAAAAGGGGAAAAGAAAAGACAGCCGACTTCATCGAGAAGAATGTGAGAAACTTTATGGAAGACAACGAGATAAAAGCACAAGTGGAGAGACTGGCTCAAGAACTCGTGGCGATAAGACGAGCCCGGATACGGGACCTTGAAAGAATTCGGCGCTTTACATGGTGTACATTGTATAAATGTCCCATTTGTCCAGACCACGACCCGGGAGAATACCAGGAGACTTTGGACGCGCTAAGAGCACATATATCGGAACATCATCGTCATATACCACCTGAGGATGTTGAGGGCACAATTCGGCACATTCCTGCGCGTCCTCCTCCGAAAGGGGCATGTTTTTGATACTATTTGTCATGAAGAAGATTGTGGAGGCGACTTATCCTAGCTCGAACTTTAAGGACGAGGTCCAAGAAATGAACTGCGAGAAACAGCTTTCGAACGGAGAGGAGTTAGCCTGCAAGTGGCAAAAGGTCGTGCAGGTCAAATGTCCACGGTGGCGTCAGTGCATCCTAAAATGAGGGTCGATTGTCTTTATAGTGTGAGTGGACCTGAATATGGGCCAGCAATTTGGCTGTTGGGGTGGTGTTCGCCGTTGCGAACAGCAAACTCTTGGGCAGAATCCCTTCCTTCGCAATCTCTTGCTTTACCCTTGCTGCCGTAAAGGTCATGACTATCAAGTTGTCCATGTATTGAAAGAGCGATGAAAGCCTGCATTGTACGCTTAGCATTTCCAAAGAACATACCTTTTAACGACCCCAATTTCTATACCCAAAACGTCGCTCTGGGGTCCTACGTTTCTGCTTGGGAACGGCTAGGTAATCCCAATATCATCATATAGAGTTTCAGCATGATGTCAAGTTCAAAGATGTCTTGTGTGCATGTACGAGCGTTGTATGCTCGTTCAAACGTGCATCCAGAGCTATCCATCTGCGAAAAGAAGCCTCTCAAAGTTACGTGTGAAAACAGGCCCGCTTAGTACATACTATAAATGAAAGATCCTTTTCTGAAACGTATTACGGCTAGCTACTTTGTACAACCTTAGCTTAAATCATCCCACATATCCGTCGACGGCACTATCAGCGTCTGTGGGCTCCGCACATGAAGCTGGTGTTTCGCCCACTCCTGCATCCTCTCCACGTCCTTCTTCGCCTTCGCCACCGCGCCATGAAAATCCGCATCCCACAACGCCTGGCTACTCGGTATCAAGGCGATAAAGTGAGCATCGATATCCGCCAAGCAGGTGAACAAACCTTTCAGCGCCACCAATGACTCGTAAGACGTCGTCTTGTCTGTATCAGGAAGCACTGCGTCGTGGACGGCTTGAAAAGAGCGCTTTCCCTTGAGTGGTTTCGCGCTATACCGTTCGACGTACGGCCTCAATGTATCGACGGCATTCGTCGTGATTTTGCGCATCACTCGCAAGCCAGCGATGACCTCGGGATCCTGGACGAGTTTCGGTATCAATTTCTCGTACATGTCCTCGAGTAACTGCAGCGCTTCGAACGTCGCCCCTAACCATTGCTCCAAATGGCGCTCTCGAGGTGAATCATCGCCGACATCGTTCGCATTGAGTCTTAGTTTCTTCACCTTGGAGACCGCCTCTGATTGGCCCTCCTTCACTTGGGGAACATCCATCTGTGAGCATTTTTCGATGCGGACAGCCCCTGATTTGAACGAAGGTTGTTTCGATACCGGATCCCAGAATTCTGTTCACGTTAGCGGACTGTCACTGTCAGGGTTGTTAGGAATGGCCAGTGGAGCAACGCACCAGTGGTAAGCTCATTCGCCGCTCTTGCCCTTCCGTCTGTAGCATCCCAGTACCCGAAATGAAAGGGTATGAATGTCTGTCCCTTTGCAACCTTCCCAATGGAGACTTTCAACTGAACAGCCCCTCTCCTGGATCTCACAACGACCTGTTCACCGTCCTTAACACCTGCTTCCTCTGCATCCTCAGCCGATACTTCGATCCAAGGTTCCGGGCATTTTTCCTGCAACGCCTTTGACCGTCCTGTCTTGGTCCGAGTGTGAAAATGGTAGACATTGCGGCCGGTAGAAAGGCGCAGGGGATACTCCTCGTCCGGCATTTCCGGAGGCGGCACATACTCTGCCGCTTTCAATATCGCCCTTCCAGCAGGATTCAGAGATTCATATTGCGCCTTCGTGTAAGGGGCTCCCGTCTCGAGGTCGTGGCCGAAACTTTCGCAGTATTCGATGTCTGTAAAGAAAACCCCATCCTCGAATAATCTCTCCTTGCCATTGGGATACTCCTCAGTACAAGGCCACTGGATCCCAGAGCCACCTGTAAGCTTCTCGTAGGTCATGCCGCTGTAATCACATGGTCTACCCTTTGAAACTTTCTTCCATGCTTCGAAGATGACTTTGGGGTCTGCTGACGGCAATATCGGGTTCCCGTCCTTATCCCGAAAATCCATTCGCCTGGCGAAGTCGACGAAGATTTCCAAATCCGATTTCGCTTCTCCAGGAGGTTCGACCGCCTTGTGAGAGAGATGGACGGTCCGATCGACGTTGGTAAAACATCCAGTCTTCTCTCCCCATTGCGCAGCGGGCAACACAACGTCAGAAATCGCCGCGGTTTCTGTCATGAAGATATCCTGGCAGACGACAAAAAGCTCCGGCCTGGTAAGCACATCCCGTACCTTCGGCAGGTTTGGCAAGCTAACTAATGGGTTTGTGCCAGATATCCAGAACATCTCGATGGAGCCCGCTGCGATGTATTTGAGGAGATTCTCGATGTGTGTCGGTTGATTCCAATGCGGAAGTTTGTCCAGCTCAATATTCCAGAGATCGGCGAGCTCAGCCATATGCGCCGGATTGTTGTAGTTACGGAACCCAGGGTACTCACCATCGCAGCCTGTTTCACGATTGTTCTGTGCTGTGGGTTGGCCATTCATCTGGTAGATACCGCTTCCAGGCTTGCCAATCAGACCGCGAAGAAGGTTGATATTGTTAATCTGGCATGCGCTTGCAGTAGCTTGATTTGATTGATACACGCCCTGTAAGGCTGTAGAAAGGAGTGACTTCGTTGTTCCAATGATTCTGGCTGCCTCTTCGATGTCCGCTACTGGGATCCCCGTGATCTCCTCGACGCGCTCAGGGGTATACGACTCCACGACGTTGCGAAGCACGTCCAGCCCAACAACGTGCTTACTAACATATTCTTCGTTGATCCATCCATTCTTGAAAAGCAAATGCTGAATACCGTTCAGAATGGCCATGTTCGTGCCGATCCTTGGTGCAAGGTGAACGGTCGCCTTCCGCGCCGATGCCGACTTCCTCGAGTCGATGACAATAAGTTTGGGTGGATCTGGGCCAGCCAACCGATCGAGAATGCGGGACCAGAGGACTGTCTGCGTAGCCGCCATGTTGTGCCCAACCATGAGGATACAGTCAGTGTAGTCGATATCTGTATACGAGCCTGGCTGACCATCAGACCCAAATGATTCACGCATCGATGCTGCTGCCGTCGCGGTGCAGAGACGAGTGTTCCCGTCCCTTTGCGAGTTAGCTATAGCACCATTGCTACCTTGGAAGATGAGATCACGAACATGTGCAGCGTATTCAGACCCGCCTTTCCAACGAGGGCAAGCGCATAATACTCTTCGAGAAAGAGTTGACCCGTGGTGTAGAATGCAATACCATGAGCGGTAAGTTTCTTCCTGATACTCTTGGCCTTTGCAACGATTAAATCCATCGCCTCATCCCAGGAAGCTCGCTGCAGTTCTCCATTCTTGCGTATGAGTGGGTGGGTGAGGCGATCTTTGGCGTTCATTGCCGTCCATCTGTTGGTCTGTAAATAGAGCGATTCAAAAAGGAGTGCTGTAAGAATTTACCCATTGAGTCCTTTGGGTCCAAGTCGGCCTTTGTTCACACGGTCTGTCGCACGGCCTCGCACGCCGACCACCTTGCCAGCTTTTACCCCTATATCCAACGCGCACCCATTGCTAAGGAGGTGGTGAGTCAACTATGTCGCTCGTAGAGCATGGTATCGTTGACTAACCTGCACAGAACGCAAGCACTTTGAACCCATTTTTCAGGCTCGTCAATCAAACTCTCATCTACTCTTGTGGGCCATTCGTGTTTATAGGGCGTCCGAGGTCCCCAAATGTCTTCGATGGAGTCTCGGCTCTGCCTAACTTGGGAGCACATTTTCGCGCCTGCAGTTGGGTTGCCGAGCAACTACACTCCAAGTGCACGGGGATTCGAGCGCATCCCATCGCACTGATATGTAGCAAGAATAAGTTGGCATTGGGGGGGTTTTCTTTACGGCATGGTTGCGTCACTATGTTGCAGCGGCTGCCGGCCGCAGTTGAACCGGCGGGGTAGAGGAGAAAGAACTTGGTCGTGGAGAGGTTATAACAGCTCATCAATTGCTAAGAAAGGGAATTTTGAACATACTACCTTGGTTAGACGACCATAATAGTGCACGGCCCTGACAAGAGCTTCTCCGTGTTCTCCGCTATTGAATTCTTCCATTTGCAGCCGCCTTGTTGAATGCATCGAAGAAGCCATCTCTGGACACGCTGGGCTCCTCCCAGAACATATCACCGCTCATAATGGTTTCTTACGACGACGCTTTGCAAATCATCCGGCGCGTCGCACTTGAAGCTATTCATACACATGGCGATCAATCCGAACTGGTCAGTCCCGCAGATGCGGTCGGCAGAATTGCTGCACGCAAACATTGCAGCGCTCTTGCAACGCCAACATTCGATACGTCGGCAATGGATGGCTATGCGATTTGCTCAAGCGCTACCGCTGCTGCAACACCCAAAACACCAATCACGTTCTGCATCAAAGGCACGATAGCTGCAGGAGCCGAGCCTGAGCCAGCCTTGAGTGAAGCCGATGACAGCATCCACCCTTGTTTTGAAATCATGACTGGAGCCCGCTTTCCTCAAGCTGTAGAGGGGAAAATATTCGATGCCTGCGTAAAGATTGAGGAGACTTCCAGAGACCCATCGTCCCCTCATCTCGTGAGCGTCTTTCGGCCGGTTGCAAAACATGCAAATCGACGTTTTGCTGGAGAAGATTTCCAAAAGGGACGAGTCATTTTGACGGAAGGCGAGGTCATCAGTGCGAGACACGTTATGGCATTGGCAGCTGTCGGCGTAGGCGCAGTCGCAGTACGTCGTGGATTACGGATCGCAATCTGGTCTACAGGCCAAGAGTTGATGACAGGTGCAACAGTCCCTGGAAGTCATCCACAGACGAGGGACGCCAATGGTCCTTTTCTTCTTGCTTCATTGCGAGAGATGGGGATCGAGGCAAAGTTCATCGGAGTATTGGAGGATGACGAGGAAGCCATTGAAAAGGAAATCAGAGATCGACTAGAGGAAGACCACTACGATGTGGTTATCACAACTGGTGCCGTGTCGAAGGGAAAATTTGACTTCATATTACCAGCGATGAAAGCTCTCCAAGCAACCGTTTGCTTCCACGGCGTTGCCATCCGTCCAGGGCATCCCGTACTGTTCGCAACAGTGCCATCAAAGAGAGGAAGCGTCCCATTTTTCGGTCTACCCGGAAACCCGGTAGCTACAGCTGCGTGTTTCCGCTTCCTCGTCGTCCCCTTCGTACGCTATCTGGCGGGCGATCAAACGGAGACTCCGCTTATGGCAGAATGTGAGATGCGAAATGGTACGACAAAGATCATTACGAGCCTGCCGTCGCATCTGGATTGCTTCCGCCATGGTAGACTGCGAGCCTCGAGTTCCGGAGTCTTGACAGTCCAATTAAGCCATGACCAAAGCCCATCCAAGATCTCGCACTTTTCGACATCGAATTGCTGGGTCCATTTCCCTGCCGATAGAAGTCAAAACGAGACGCTCTTCCGGTGTTTTCCACACAAGAATGCATGTTACGTTTCAAGTTGACTTAATCGGCGCTTCGCAGCTTCCCACTCTTCCTGGGTATTCGCATTCGTGAGCCACCACTCGCAACTCTCTCCTGACACACAACTCGCAGGCTCAATCGTCTTCCCACCTAGTTGCTTCAAAGCGCGACTTGGGCTCAGAATACCATCCTTGACGTTCCTCTCCAGTCTTCGTAAGGCCTCGGGGCCCCAAACTCCAAGGAATGGCTCGCAAAAGCCGTCGACGTTGCGGAAACATGTTACGGGGTCGTGGTACTGGTCCAACAACTGCCGCAAGGCATCAACCTGGATTAACGGGTAGTCGCAGGCTACTATCAGCCAAGTCGCATCCGGATCATAATGGAAGGCGGCTAAGAGGCCTGCCGCTGGCCCAATGTCATCCTCTTGATCATCGAAAATGAGCTCGATGGGAACCTCGGCTGCTGGTGAATGGGCGTGAAAGGACCTCGAGTGAAGGGTTTCGTCTAGAAGAGAATTTCTGGCAAGGGACACGTAGATGGCCGATAGATTTGGACAAGCTTCGTGCATAACTTGAATCAGCCGTTCGTACAGAGGCTGCCCGTTCGGGAGAGGAAGCAAGTGCTTAGGCGATCCCATGCGTGAAGACTTCCCTCCTGCGAGGAGGAGGGCCTTGAGCGGGGAGATACCCGACATCCTCTTTTCAACCTTGGAGATATGAGCAGAATCGTAGCGGGTGTTTGGGCTATCAGTGGTGTAATGGGACGGTGCTAAGGGCAGAACGCCTGCAGGGTTCGTCGTCGTCGGAGGGGCGTGCCATTTATAGTTACGTAATTGGAGCGTCGTCTACACCTGGGGTTCCGACTGTTGGAGCGATGCTGGGAAGATCAAAATGGTGACGACGCGTGAACGAGGAGAGATTGACCAACTTGTGGAACATTATTGTTATATTTACGCCCTACTGTTGGTGGTAACATCTAACTATAGGTTACAAGCTGACTAATTCTAATCTTTCCGCACCCTGCACATTGTGCTTTGCCTTAAAGGGTTTTTCAAAAAGGGGGATGGGAACGAGGAGGAACATGGAAAGTATTATTGAATCACCAAACTTAAAGAATTTTGGAAGAAAATCTTAGACGTGACGAGAGCGCAACATAGGTGTGTCTGACGGGAGATTGGTTGAGTTGGATGAGATAAGCCAATGGGGAAAGAGGGATGGAATTTGGTCGCTGTTCCCAATCGAAAACCGTCGCATCTATATGCCGGATACGTCCACTACGCCTATTTCGTGGAGCTCGCGTATAGTAGCATAGTAGCATAGTAGCATTGGAGCATTGGAGCATTGGAGCATTGGAGCATTGGAGCACGGGTATCGTCGTTGCATGAGACGCGAATTTGTGGAAAATAGGTCTGAATGACGCGTCTATCATTGACAGACTGTCGCATGTGCACATCGACGATGAGCGGACCCTGCCCATAATGTCTGCGAAAGTCCGCATGCTACAGCCGACAGAATCATGGAGAAGCTTTCTGACTAGTGGCGGAGTGGTGGCGGAGTTAGGGGTGCCTCCCGGCCTCATAACATTTACGCAAGTCAGTGGAGCTGTTGCAGCCTTGGGTAGGGTTACTCAGTCAATAAGAGACGCTCCATACTCATAGATTCGAGGGATTAACAACCATGCATCCATGTACATATGCAGCAAACGACCGTTTTGCAACCTCTACCTCCTATACAATATGCAGGATAGTCAGAAGAGTGAACAGTAATAAGCCTGTCTCTTCCCGATTGATCTGCTGCCCATGGGAAGCACCTACACCCGCAGAATTCGTGGCCTTCGTTATAGCTGTGCTCGTAGTAGGAACCGTCGAGGCGGTCGCCGACGAAATCGTGCTCGAGGTCGCGCTGCTTTTTGTTAAGTTACGTTGGATGTCTTCATACGTTGGCAGCATTAACGGCGTGTCTCCTTCCCTTTTGAGTATTGTGTAAAACCCTTGCTGATAATTCCACATTGTCTTTTGATCCATATCGGAAAGGGTCCCCACCAGTACATAGTCGTTTCTGCTCTCCAAGTCCGGTCCTGGAGTCCATTGAGCGTGGCCTGTGTCCGGAACTCGCAGCAGAATTTGCTCGATGGTGTTGGAGAATCTGCAATCTGAAGAATGCGTAGAGATGTCGTCATAACAGTGGCCAGTATAAGTCATCAGTGCCAGAGAAAAGTGGGTTGCGGTGCCGTTCGATGCCCATTCAATTTTCACGGGTTGATCCGCGATGAGGGTTGCGTGAGCTGGCGGGGATATTATGCCGTCGTCAAAGATGCCAGGGTCTACCGATGGGGCACAGGAGCACGGTCCGACGTAGTAGGCCATGATCTCGAGCTTCCCAGCTGGGATAGTATTGTTATGTGTTGTGTAGTGTCAAGGTTGAAGATGAACACAGACTTTTGAGCGTGGTTCGGCGCGCAATTCAAATCTGATGGGTTGGTACGGGTCAACACTTCAGCCTGAATTACGTTATTCATCCCAGCCACATCAGATATCCGATGTGCAGCTAGGTCCTCTCTCGCGCGAGAAGGTTTTACATTCACAACCTGGGGTCAACCTCGTGCACGTCATCGAGGCTGGCCTCTGCCGCCCTTTCTTTCAGATTACGGTTCAGCAATATGGTTTTCACCAAACCAAAGTCCGAACGCCGGACAGATATGTTCAAATAAAGGAATAACGAGTGCCGGATTTTATCCTCGTGACTGGAAGGGGCACTCTCGCATCTGTAAATGGGCTGCTTCCCGTATCAACTGTCGCACATGTGAGGAAATCCAATGCATGAGGACGTGGACGAAAGCTAGCCAAATTTCCACTGAAGAAAAGTGAAGAGAAGAACGTTACATAGGCACATTTCGGTAGTCTCATAGTATCCATGAGAATATTGCCATTATCTTTTTTTTCATTTCCTGCCGCTTTTATTAAACCGAATGCCAACCTCCAGTCATCAAGAAATCCCCAATCGTTCGTTCAACGGGTTGAGGTGCGTGGACATATCTTGGAGTTGTACTTCCAGCAATCCAATCGTGCCCTGCACGTAGACATTTGCAATCTACCACATCAGCTTTTGTATTCATTACAGTAGAGGGGCGAATCTTACCTCAAACCGGGGGTCGGCAGTTTTCAAAATTCTTTCGAATTGCTTGATGCTCCTCTGTTTTGCCCCCAGTGCAACAAACATCATTATATCCATCTGTCTAAGACCATGCTCTTCGAACCTGGAGACTGTGCAACGTCCGGGAATGATTGTCTCGCTAATAAGAACCGGTGTGCCTCTCCCAGAGTTCTCTATTGCTGGGATAAAATTCCGGAGGATACGAACACAATTTTCGTCATCCCAATTATGCAGTATATGGCGTAAGAAGAATCCGCCAGCATTTCGCACGGGCTGAGGATTGAAGAAATCATGCTGCATGAATGACACACGACCAGTCAAGTCGGAAAGGTCTTGCTGCTGTGCTTTCTCAATCATTGACGGGCTTATATCTTGCACAGTAACGTGTAAGCTGGGAATTGCCTGCGAATTTCAAACGTTAGGGTCGTGAGCATGGATCTTCCGGATGTGAGAAGGCTTACACGAGCAAGAGCCAGAGTGATATGCCCGCTGCCGCCGCCCACGTCTACCAGCACACGACTTTCCAGTTTGTGCCAGGGATACGCTTTTCGAAACTCGTCCACGAGGCGATCCACTAGGGTACACCAAATTAGATGGGGACAAATGTGGCACAAGACTTGCGGACATACATTTCGTCACTGCACCCATTCCCGCTGCGAATCTCGCCGCCTCTTTGGGATGCTGCTTGTAATACTCAAAGACAGGTATCCCAAACCGCTCCTCGAACGGTGTCCGCCGCGCTAACTCCCCCTTGCTTTCAGATAATTGCTTCAGACTTGTCGCCATCTCTGGTGCCGCTTTGAAGATCTCATCCAATTGTGAACCGGCTGCCGCTGTCAGATCAGGATTCCGCGCGAAAGTTGCGCTAATGTGAGTATGGGCGAAGACGTCGTCTGCTACTTCCACAAAAACCCTCTGGGTGCATAAGAAAGTCATCACCCGCTGGAGAATGTCTGAATCCAGGCCAGTCTTTGCGGCGAGCATGGGGAGGTCTATACTGTCTCCCTCTGGGACCGCGGAAAAAATGTTGAACTCGAATGCAACTTGATAGGCCGCCAGATCATTATGCGAGAAGATGTATCGTTGCAAGTGTAATTTGGGGCCATTGATAAGGTGTAGTAGGTCTGTCGCTACGTCATTCAGCTTCGAGCGGATTGTGTTATATGCTGGGCTCGTAGGAACCTCCGCAGATGACGGCGTGAAATCGGGCTCGTTGGGTTGTTGTGAATACAACTCTTCAACCAAGTTCGCCGTCAGCTGGTGGATGTCTCTAGCCAGGCTGAGTAAATAACTGGTCTGAGGTATCGTCATGGTTCGAATCTCGCGGGGTAAGTCCAGAATGCACGACGTCCAACGATGGACTGGCGACTCTTCCTATGTACACCAATGAGAATGTATTGGATAGAGGAAGCAGGTCCGGAGGTTTCGCGCCCAATAGGTGCTTTTGCAATTTTGAGGACATCAACGCACCGGACCGGCTTATGTGGTGACACATTTTCGCCGATACCCATTTGAACGGGTCACTGCTTACGGGTCTCTGAATCTCTGATGCCAATGCGGAGGGTAGATTCCCACGCCGTTGACGGAAACCCGCGACTTGGACTGTACACAAAATTTCTAAACTTCGAAGATTAACATGCGCGCAGGTTTACCTCTCTCGAGAGTTTCTAGGCTATTACGAAGGAGCTAGAAGCCGGAGTGTCCGAGTGTATACAAAGTAGAACAAAAGTATCAGCCCAGTCTCTGGACAATAGCGGACGGAGAGGGATGTGAAATTATCTTTGCATAAGTAAACTAAAACTACGAGTTTCTTGGAAACTTCTGGTGGAGTATGGACACTCATTCCGCACACGCTGCCCTCCTTACACTCATGAAGAAATGGGTCAGTTTCATTCAGTGACTCACATGAACTTCGCTATCTTCTGCGTATGTTGTACCAACCGGAGCCATACTATTCTCCCAGACAACGATATTGCGGTCATGAAATTATTGGGACGTCGCGCCTCCGGCTGAAACAAACGCTCAAATTGGGCATGTTCTGGGATCATTATATTACTTCTGGCGGAGTCTCCCCAGTCTAGTCCACTTTACCGACGACCTTGGCAGCTAGGCCCTCAATCGTGATGTTACTCAAAATGTCAAATACTGGAACGTCCGCCTGTAACGCTTCCGCGAACCAAGTGCGAATCTCGATAGCTACAAGGGAATCCACGCCAAAGGCATGTAGAGGCTTTCCGGGGTCGATGTCATCAATGGTGAGTGCCAATACATCGGAAAGTCTCTCACAGATGGCGTTGACAACGGTACGTGCACTTTGTCCTGAGATGCTTGAGGAGTCCGATACGGTGGCGGGTTCCGTCGGGATTACTTTGGGGGCTTGCTTTGTCTTCGTGGCATTGGCTGCTGGAGGAACATATTGGAGGTATTTGAATAGTGGCCGAGCGAGAAACTTTGGCCGTGAGATGCCTTTCCGCTGCATCTCTTGCTGGTTCATTATGCCCGCAACAATCTGTGCCTCTCTCTTGTCTTGTATCCTGTTGGATGGCTTACAGTAGTATGCCAGTAATGCATGGATATAGCGCTCGGGAATGGGTTGCATGCCCAGAGATCGCATGAACTTGTCTGCATCCTTATGTTCGGCTGTGTATCCCACATCTTCCACAATTCCCAGGTCAATTGATATGACATTCTTTTTTAAGCCTGCTTTACTTCGTGCCAAGGCATCCTGGTATGCGCAACCGAAGGCATAATTAGACTGCCCGCTTGCGCCAATGATGCCACAGACCGAAGACAGGCAGAGGAGGAAATCGACATCATCGGGGAGATATCTGTAGACATTCAGAGTGCCCTGCACTTTTGGTCTCAGTGTATCTACCCATTGGTCGAGGGCCATATTTTGGAACATGGCGGACTAGATATGTCAGTCAAGTTTTGACTTGCGCTGGGCCGTTTCACGGATCGAACATACCCTGAGAACCATGGATCCCTGGATACAGCCTTTGATAGGCGGCATGGTTGTCTCTACCTCTCTGAAGACTTCTCTGACGGTCTTTTCTTCTCCAATATCGCACATTGGAGCGAAGACAGTGATTCCGGATGCTCTCAATGCATCCATAAATGGCTTGGCGGATGGGCTCTGCCCGCCCTGCCGCGAAAGCAGAAGAAGATTCTTTGCACCACGCGAGACCATGAACTTAGCAATGCTCTGCCCTAACCCGCCCAGGCCACCCGTTATAACGTAGGTTGCATCCGGGGAGAACTGTATCGCAGTAGCTGGCACGAGATGATCAATTGTATCGCCTGAATTGATGGACAGCACGACTCTGCCCGCGGACGGCTCATTGATCTCGTTCGCCGAAACATCGCCCAGTTTCGACGGATGGACAACTGGTGCCGATAACTTTGCAGATATCTTCTTCTCCACTATCAGGCGGGACACCTCGGAAAGCGCCATCGCGGCTCGATCGTGGTTCTCGAACAGCTCCGTTGGATCCACATTCACGAACGAGACGTTTTTTCTGCCTTTGGACAGGGGTATCTCGGATCCGCCACTGGTCAAGTGAATGACTTGACCACAACGCGCGACACATTCCCAAGATGTGTGGAACGATTGGTCACCGCTAATGACAACATCTGCGCCTTCTTTGCCAGTCAGCTTCTTAATCTGAGACGGGATCTCCTCGCTGTCGTCCAGCCAATGCAAATCGACGAAGCGATCGGAGCTGAGCTCTCCGAGGCCGCCCTCAGCAGTGGCGACGAAGACCTTTGCACCCTTAACTGACGCTACCTGAATCAAGGCTTCCTTAATCTCTCGTTCATCGACAAGTATAAGAACAGACGTGTCTTTCTGGATGCGTGCCCAGCTGCAAAGTGCATCATAGGATACAGCTAAGCAGTCGAGACTTCCGGCGGCAAGTTCGAAGTCGATCCCTTTAGGAAGCTGGTGCGTTTGGTACGCCGGAAAATGGACCTTGGATCGCACCGTGTACTGATCGGTTAGGGCGATCGCCTTATCGCCGACTTTGAACAAGGTCCTTGCGTTTTTGCCAATCTTGGTGACGTAACCAGTGTAGATATTTCGAGAGTGTACAGGCCGGGAAGATGAGGACTTAGGTATAATCTTGCTGGAATGAAGACCGACAGCTCTGATTTCGATTTCAACGTCAAGATCTCCGAAAGGAGGCAGGATGTCAGGCTGCCGCTCGTTTTGAATCTGGTGCTTCAACGATTCGACCTCGCTCTGAAGCTTTCTTGCTGGCAAAAGTCGGCTGACGCAGAGGACGCCGTCCAGCTCAGCAATCTCCTCATTTTGCGAGTTTATAGGCATGTTTGATGCGACTCCAAAGTGTTGATTAAGCACATTCCAGATGTTTTGTGCAGCACGATCAGCATTGTTCAAACACTGGAGGCCCAACGTGACCAATTCTAGGCCTTCAATCTCGGATCGCATAGATCGCGCCAGGCCTAGAATGGCATCTTGCTCAAAGTCCTCCAGACTGGATTCGGGTTGCGCTGTCACCCAAAGTAATCTTCGTCCAGGTCTGACGACGTTCCTCAGCAACGTGGCTTCGTCATGGGACATCTTGTTGAATGAGAACTGGTCCATCGTCTGGAGGAATACGCAGGGCCCATTACTGGGCTCTCTCCAAGACTGTCTGTCAATAGCTTCGACACTGATACCGAACGAATGTGCGACTCCATTAATCTTGGCCGCAATATCCATCTGCAAATCGGACTCCTCCGATCGAATGATGACCAGAGTAACGTTTTGACGCACAGGTTCGCTGGAGGATTGGGCTGGCGAGGCAGTCGTTATGATTGCACTGCTCAGACATGATGCTTCGTCCACGCCATCCACCACGGCATCGGCACCGGTGAAACGACTCTGTTTCAGTAGCGCATCCCACCTCGGAAGGGGGATCAACGGGCCCCATTCACGGAACGACTCGGTCGAGAGCCACCATCCGTGTAAGAGTCCAAAGATGAACGACGTGCGCATCAGGTTAGGGCTAATTCCCTCCACAAGTATCATCTTGCCGCCGGGCTTGAGGAGTTTTCTTGTGTTGTCGAGTGTCAAGGAAATATCGCGCGTGGCGTGAAGAACCTGCGAAAGAATCAGCATGCTCAGTCCGCCTAAGCCACTGGAAGCAGGAAGAACTGTAACGCCCCAAGCCGCGGTCGACGAAACCCCAAGATTGGGGACCACAAACCTCTCAGCAGGAGGGACAGGGAACGGAGAATTGCATTGACCTCGAAGGAGTCGCTGGAGGCCGAGGTGTTTCGAAACTCTGTACTCACATTGCTAGCGATGATGAGATCGTACGAGTCCACATCAAATCCTTGCCGTTCCGGATCTTTTTCAACATCCAGTACTTTGCACGTGAACCCGTCCCGCCCGACCCCAAAGTTCTTCTTTGCTGCGCTAAAGAACGCTGGTGAAACATCCGTGAACATGTATTCCGTGAATTTGGGGGGCTCTTCGCGTTCGGAATTGCCAGCGCTGTAAGTAGCACCTCCAATTATCTCCAAAACGCCTCTGGTCATCCCACCAGTGCCTGCGCCAATCTCGAGTATCCTCATATTCGGATTCAGGTGGACCAAGCAATCAACATACTTTTGAATGCCTGCTAGGACTTCTGGAGGGGGATTCTCGAGGCGGTAGTAATCAGAAAGCGTCTCGTCTTCAAACAAAACCTGTAGAGGGTCTACTTCGCCCCTCATTATCGGCACCAGAACTTTAGCGAGCTTGACGATCAGTCTCCCTTCGGGTCCGAACGACTCAACCTTGTCAAAGAGCGATTCCCTAGGAGTAGAAATCGTTTTCTGGTCTTTCAGGAACGATTGCCATGAGGCAGAAGCCTTCACCGCATCAGTCTCATGTTGCATCCATTGCAAATGCTTTTGTAAATGATGAGGTAGTCGCGATATGAGAGATTCTTCGTGTCCAAGTTGTTCCAGAACCTCCGTAACTGCAAGATAGCAGACATATTCTGTGAGACGAACGTTTTCGTTTACCGTCGGTGATGCGTTCTCCGTATGCGCAAAGAAATTGGCAGGGAGCAGGTTGATATCCGGCTTCCACTGGATCTGGTAAAGCGAAACAGCGCTCTCGGCTCCTTTCACCAGTGGTGTAGCACTCCCAATCGATGTTAGAGTGAGGTCACCGATCAGAATTGGCTGTTGGTCTTCTGTACAGAGCGCCGTAAGATCAACTTTGTGTCCGCGTTTATTATTCGAGACCGAGTCTGCAAAAACCCTAATGGCAGCATCGGAATCTTTCAGCCCATGTGTCTCAGCAGATATCCAAAGCTCGTTGACCGCAGTAGGAACAAGGGTGTCCATTTGTTTGTTAGCCCCCTGCGCGATTCCCAGAAAACCCATTTGGAAGATACAGTCCAATGATGCGGGATGAAGTAAGCAGGTGGGAGTTTTTCCTTCGCTCAAGGTCGTCCATTTATTCATATCCACGACCCCTGAGCCTCGGGTGCCCTGTTCATAGTGGAGGTCCCTGACGGCCTGGAAGAAAGGTCCATACTGAAGACCAGATTCTTGGAGATGCGTATAGAACGCTTTATGTGGAACTTGGACACGAACCTGACCGGTAGCATTTGGGTCATCATGGGTGAGCTTCGAGGGGATCGCGGGAAGAGTCAGCCGGTATTCGATTGCAATTGCACCACGACAACACAACACCCATTCGCCATGATCGTATACGTAAAGTCGGAAATCGTACCAGGTGACACTGTCACTAAGTCTTCCTTCATCCTCTTGTTTGTGTAGGCGGAACTGCGTTTCAACTCCGTTCTTGTCAGTGGGAACAACGATGCTCTTTGTGAATTGCACATTCTTGAACCGATACCCTCTCGGCCTCCTTTCGCTTCCCTCAAGTTGTTGCGCCGCCTCAAGAGCCATAACAAGCATACCGGCCGCTGGGTAAACAGGGGCCCCAGACACCTGGTGGTCTTTGACAAATGCAGCCTCTTGTAAGGTGATGCGATGATTCCATTGCGCCTCTAGCGCATTCCAGTCTGAGACTGGTGTTCCGAGCAAATCATTGTGCGGAAATCGGCGGAATCTGTAGTTCTTACTTATTCGGCTTTCTAGCCAGTACGGCCGGGAGCGATCAAACTGATAAGAGGGGAGATCGGCTAACACCTCTTTCGGCGAATCGAGCTTCGAGGACGTGGAATTAACTCTCTCCAGGTCGAGAGGATAACCTAGTGAAAACAGGCGTCCAGCTGCAGGCAATGACGTAGATAAAGCAGGTTGTTGTCGATACAATAAGGAAGTGTAACACTTTTCAACGTTCCAGCCTTTAGGCAAAGACTCTTTGATCGCCGACTTCAAGGTAGAATGCGGTCCAACTTCCAGAAAGTGAGCGTCCAACATCGCATTTTCTATATCCCAATAAGATGCCAGCTTCTGGACCCCATCGGCGAACCGTACCGGGCATACAAGGTTATCAACCCAGTACGCATGGGAAGAGACTTCACTTGCATCGGAGCCAGGCTTAAACAGGGTCCCGCGGACACTAGATACAAAGAGGCATCGTGGTGATGGCGGACTGATCTCATCTCTCCTGGAATGAGAGCTTTCAAGGAATGTTCGATAGAGTTTCGCGGCCGCTTCCATATGCACTGCACTGTGATAAGCGACTCCGACGGCCAATCTGCGTGCCATGATCCCGTCAGCTTCCAGTAAGGGCTGAAGTTTTTCGATAACATCAATATCACCGGATAGAGTGAGATTTTGTGGACTGTTGTAGCATGCAATGCGGATTGCTTCCTTGTCCTTCCCGGAACCAAGAAGTCTGGACAAAACGGCCTCACATGTCTCTGAATCAAGGCGTACTGCCATCATACCGCCCCGGCGCCCATTGGTGTGCATGGACGCTGCCACGGCGATGCCGCGGTACAGAGCCAACTGTAAGGCATGCTTCTTGGTTATGAGACCAGCAGCGAAAGCAGCGGCGACCTCGCCTGAAGAATGTCCGATCACAGCGTAAGGTTGGATCTGCCAGTGTGACAGCAACTCTATCAGTGCAATCTGCAAGGCCGTGCAGATAGGTTGGCAAAACTCAGGAAGGTCAACATCCCGACCTTTATTCTCTTTTCCCAATCCAGAACCTGTGTATAGCTTTTCTGCTTTACGTCAACCTAAATCTTATGGAAGAAGCTTCGATACGTACCAATGATGGAGAACTGGCATCCAATCTGGCGAAGAATGACGTCGCATTCTTCGAGACTATGTCTAAATGCGTCGTAAACGAGTAGCTCTTCTCCCATGGCGGGCCACTGCGCTCCTTGACCAGTGAAAACGAAGCACAATCGAAGCTTTGGGTTCACCCGTGAGGGTGACGAGAACTGTAGATTACGCAGACTCCGCGATCCTTCGCAGATTGAGAAGCTCCGCCAAGGATGGTGAGTTCGACGTCTGGACAGTGTATGTACCAGAGAGTCGAAATAGGCAACCTCATCCGCATGGTTTGTATCGGTTCGGGCGGAGAAATATGCACTGTAGGCCTCAAGCTGTCTTCGAACCGCAGGCTCGTCAAAGGCGGACCATACAAGCAGCTTAGGTGTCGCCACTGCGGCATGTCCCTTGGTGAGATATTTTTGCTTTGCCGAACGAAGCTGTCCTTGCTCAAGCACGCTGTGTGCATCGTCCAGCACTACATGAGCGTTGGTTCCCCCGAATCCGAAGGAGTTCACGGA
Organism: Westerdykella sp. P71; assembly: GCA_019022765.1. Classification (NCBI taxonomy): domain Eukaryota; kingdom Fungi; phylum Ascomycota; class Dothideomycetes; order Pleosporales; family Sporormiaceae; genus Westerdykella; species Westerdykella sp. P71. Next base: position 115,200 of record JAFHBW010000015.1, on the reverse strand, counting down.
CGCGCGCCGCAGGCCATTTTCGGGCCATGGCGACTGCTCAGTGGGGAAAAGGAGACGCCAGGCATCCTTGATGGCCGGGTTTATGTTAACTGGAAAATGGTTTGGTGGAATCAAACCATGTTGCAGAACTAGGATGGCCTTGATTACTCCTGCAAGGCCGCTTGCACCTTCCAAGTGTCCAATGTTGGACTTTACGGCGCCCACATACATAGGCTTAACTGATCCTTGGTTCCCAGTAAACACTGCGGCGATGGATTCTGCTTCGATTGGATCTCCGACCTGAGTTCCTGTCCCGTGTGCCTCGAAGTATCGTGTGAGGGACGGATCCAGTCCGAAGCGACGGTACGTTTCTCGCATCAAAGAGATTTGCGCTTCACTGCTTGGCTGACTGATCCCAGGAGTGCGGCCGTCCGAGTTTACGCCCGTGGCTCGAATGACAGCTCGAATGGGGTCATGATCTCGGATGGCAGCTGACAACGGCTTGATTACAAGGGTAGCAATGCCCTCTCCGCGAGCGTATCCGTTGGCACGTTCGTCAAAAGAGTAGCATTGACCGTCTGGAGAAAGGAAGTTGAGGTTTGACAAACCTGCGGTGCTCTCTGGGGAGAAAAGAAGGTTACTCCCACAGACTAATCCCTATATTGGAGAAGTCAGGGATAAGATGTGATTACAACTGCGCATTACGTACCATTGTCGATTCTCCCGAGCGGAGGCTTTGGCAGGCTAGATGAAGGGCAACAAGACTCCCCGAGCAGGCAGTGTTTACCGAAACACTAGGGCCCTTCAAATTGTAGAACCAACTGATGCGATTGGCAAGGACGGCACTAGCACTGCCAGTAGCATGGTATGAGTTTGGGACGTCCAGATCTTTATACACCATGGCCTCGTGGTCATTCATGAAGCATCCCACGTAGACACAGGTGTCAGTCTTGTTTACTGCTTCGAGTGACAGCCCCGCTGCGGAAGAAGACGGTCAACAAGGTGAACATGCGGAATTGCATGACGGAAACGTACCATTTTCTATTGCATGATAGGTCGACTCCAGCAGCCACCTTTGCTGCGGGTCCATGCACTCTGCCTCGTGTGGAGTTATAGAGAAGAAGGGTGCGTCAAAAGCATCAAGCGACTCAGCGATGAAATGGCCATGCTTTGTTTTTGACTGTGGCGTCTTAGTATGAGATTTAAAACGACCGAGAAGGGACCAACCGTTCCAACTTTGTTCCCGTTGTCTTTGGGATGATAAAAAGCCTCACCGTTGTACCGATTCGCAGGAACCTCAGTACGTGTAGAGCCTCCACGGACGAGTAGATCCCAGAAGGACGAGACGTCTGTTGCCGACTGAGGGAATTTCAACGAAATGCCAATGACGGCAATTGGATCGCTGTTAGCCATTGAATTGGCTGGAGTTGTGGAGTTCATCGTGCTCCCAAAACCTGATCCTACATCGCCGCTCACATGAACATGCGAGCCATTGCTTCCGCTCGCAGTCGAAAGAGGATCGGACGGTTGAGGATGCCCCCTGGATGTGACACCATTGAGGAACGGCATAGCAACGAGTTGTAGAGGTGCAAAGTCAACGGATCTGGTGCGCAGTCAAACCTTGCAACCAAAGATCCAAGCTTGCCTCCGCGCTACACATGCGCGTATGTACTGGAAGTAAGGCCATGTTGCAGTGGGTGGTTTACCCAGCCTGGCCCTCCGGCCCATTGAATCGCCGGCGTACGAGCGGCGGAATTCGAAGCATATGCATACGGACGGCAACAAAGGATGTCCCGGCGAGTAACTTTGTATCAATAGAACGAATCACATGGTAGATGTTGGCAATAAATGTGCAGGTGGTGAGCATGACTGGCGTGAGAGAAACCACCGTCTTACATGTTTCACCAGTTCAGGAGGCCGAGGGACGTGGAGGGTGGAGGTTTTGCCCGTAGATGGTCGACGTCGGGGTCGGATTTTCTCCTCTGGGCAGCTGCAGGACCCATGCCCTTACGTGCCGGACGTTGAGTGTATTGAAATATTTCGTAAAAATGATAAAAAACTGGATTTGTTGCTGGGCCTTACCCTATTAAACTAACATACCCACACACCGCCGTTCCATTGGGGAGTGCGCATGTCAATCACCGCTGAGTAATCACCCCCTGAAACCTGATCTATACACAACACAACCTCCTGAGGATGGCTGGCGGAGGGCATCGCATTCTTGCAGTGAAGTCCGGCGAAGTCCCACAGGCAAAGAGACCTCCTAAAAGCGGTTACTCTCAGGAAACATTTGTTCTATACAATCATCTCATTTACAGGCGGTCGCAATCGAAGGAAGTGTCGTCCTTGTCACCTGCTGACGGGAGAGGACTTGAGGGGAAGCGGCCGACAAACCCCCTCTATTCCGCGTCGGGGCATCTTTCGCAGCACGTACTCATCATCACCATCATCACCCACACCCAACACAACGCTTCCAAGGGTACCCACCACCGGTGCGCCGCGTCGACCACGGCTGTACCACAGCAAAACTGCTATTGTGCCACCGTAATCTTCGTCCCTCTCGCCGGTGGCAGACAGTCTAAACCGGCCGCGGCACCGTGTTCGAGCCGCTCCTGATCTGAAGCCCATCTCCCCAATGGGTCATTCCTTCTGCACAATTTCCCCGGTCTATCACGGGAAAGCACCGGGCCTGAGTTTGAGCACTGATGGACGCATATCGCGCAGCACTGCGCGTACTTGTATATTCGCTCGTGATGCCTTACACTGGAGAGGGCTAATGCGGCACAACCACAATGGCATCCCCTACAGTTTCTGGCGCATTCTTCAACCCCCAGAGTCGAGCACCTACTCCTGAGTACCTCAACGGTCTACAGGCATTCCTCCAGCAACATCCACACGGGAAAACCTTACTGCAACACGTTGCTTCTCTCGGCAGCGTCTGGCCTGTGTGGGCTTCGGTTCGTGAGGACATCCGTACTCTTCCTAACGCTGAGCATTATGTCAATCTCCTCGTGTCTTGGGCAAAAGGAGGGCCATCTGATCCTGTCTCTGAGGCCAGGACGGGCGTCATCGCTCTCCCACTCCTCTTGATCCTTCAACTAGGCCAGTACTTCCGCTATCTTGAGCACACCGGCCTCTCACACGCGGAATTCATAGAGCAGGCTGGCGGAGCTGGAGGCATACAAGGATGCTGTGGCGGGGAACCACCGGCGTTATCAGTGGCCCTGGCGAAAGATGAAGCACAGGTAGTTGAGAACGCTGCCGTCTTCCTTCGCATTCTGGTTGGAGTCGGTAGCTACATCGAGGCAGTGGATGACTGGACGTCCTCTGAGCCCACGATAATTGCAATTCGCTTGAAGCACGAGGGCCAGGGCGAGGAACTTATGCAAAAGTTCCCTGGAGTACGTTAACCTATCCATGCTTCTCAAGGCTGCAGCTCACATATCCTAGACCTATGTTTCAGCCATAACTGAACCCAAATCGCTCAGTTTTGTTGGAAACGCGAAAGCCATCGCTCGTCTATACGACTATGCACGGGATATTGGCCTTCCCGCAGACCTGATGGACGTCACCGGCAAGGCCCACAACCCGGAAAACTCCCATCTTGTCCCTGAATTTATCGATGTCCTGAAAAGGAACCCAAGCCTCTTTGATATCCCGAAATCCAGCAAACTCCAGGTCACAGTACGCTCTAATATTGACGGCAAAAAACTGACTGATGATTCCATAATGGAAGACATGGTCATCATGATGCTGGCCGCGTGCTGTGATTGGTACAGACTCTTGTCTCGGGTCGCAGAAGACATGAAGGCATCAGATCGACCCACACATCACATGGTAATTTTCGGCATGAATGACAGCGTGCCACTGTCCCCTTTCAACAAGCAGCGCTTGCGAATCACCAAGTTCAAGGCTCATGTTCTGATACCTGAAGTGCCAAGGCTTGCGGATCCCATACCGAGTCACACTGGGAATGCGAATGATGGTGCCAACATCAAATTTTCTGATGACGCGATCGCTATTGTGGGAGTCGCGTGCCGTTTGCCCGGCGCCTCCAATCTCGAAGAACTTTGGGAGTTCATATCGAAAGGGGGTGATGCCCATCAGGAGATCCTAAAGGAGCGAATTGATCGAGCTTCAAATTTCAGGGCCTCACAGGAAGGTAGCCCACAGAATAAGTTCTTTGGAAACTTCGTCTCGGATATCAAACGATTTGATAATGCCTTCTTCGGCGTCAATGCAAAGGAGGCTGCTAGTCTTGATCCTCAACAACGCATGCTCCTGGAGCTCTCCTTCGAAGCGCTGGACTCAAGTGGGTACCTCTCAACTCATCGCAGGCATGCGGAGGATCGCGTCGGATGCTTTATCGGAGGGTCGTTGAATGAATACCACGACAACACTTCCTCACATGCACCAACGGCATACACTGCTACAGGGACCATACGCGCATTCCTCTGCGGTCGATTAAGTTACCATTACGGTTGGACTGCACCATCAGAGGTTATTGACACGGCTTGCTCTTCCTCCTTAGTAGCAGTCAATAGAGCTTGCCGCGCGATATCCTCAGGGGAATGTGACATGGCCATAGCAGGTGGCGTCAGTGCGCTCACTGCACTGGACAACTACTTGGACCTTGGAAAAGCCGGTTTCTTAAGTCCAACTGGACAGTGCAAACCCTTCGACGCATCTGCGGACGGCTATTGCCGTGCAGAAGGTGCTGGCTTGGTTGTTCTGAAAAGGCTCGGCGATGCTATCCAAGCTGGGGATGAAGTCTTCGGTGTAATCCCCAGCATCGCAACCAACCAAGGCGGAACGTCGACAACACTTACTGTACCCTCCGCTTCCGCGCTAAAGTCATTGTACCGATCCATCCTTGATCGCGCCCAGATTGATCCAACACAAGTATCCTATGTGGAAGCACATGGAACCGGCACTCAGGCCGGCGATCCCATCGAGATGGACAGTATTCGAACAGTACTTGGGGGCGTTCCACGTCCTGTTCCCCTTTCCATTGGCTCCATCAAAGGAAATATCGGACACACGGAGTCAGCCGCGGGTGTCGCAGGATTGCTAAAGGTCCTCGCCATGATCCGATATGGCAGTATACCTCCTCAAGCTAATCACAGCCGACTCAACCCCAAGATACCCCCCTTGGAACCGCATGGCCTCGAGATCGCTCGTGCTCTAAGGAGGTGGGACGTGCCCCTGCGCATTGCTCTAGTGAACAGCTATGGGGCGGGGGGTTCCAACTGTGCTCTTCTCTGCTGCGAGATGCCGGGAAGGTCAAGGGCGCCTACGGCACCAGCCGTCAAAGAGGAAAATATTGTTCATCAGATCGTTGTCAGTGCTGCTTCCAAGACGGCCCTCGTAGCAAACTCGCGGATGCTCGCCGGATACCTGGCGAGACAGGCAACCAAGATTGACGTTGCCGATGTGGCGTTTACTCTCAACCAGCGCCGAAAGCGGCACAGATTCTGCGCTGATGTGCGCGCAACAGACATCTCCAGCTTAGTGCGCTCTCTAAACTCGGTGGATGCACCTGCTTTTGAGTCGCCGGCTAAAACAAAACCTGTGGTGTTGATGCTCAGCGGTCAGTACGATGACAAGGTGGCTTTGGATCGCAGATTGTATGAGGAATATCCTGCGTTCCGGTCATACATCGACACTTGCAATTCCAAGTTGGTGGAACTTGGTTATAAACCCATCATACCAACTATCTTCCAGAAGACACCCGTGGATAGCGCGTTAACGTTGCAATGCAGTATTTTTGCAATGCAGTATGCAGCTGCGCGGTGTTGGATTGATTGTGGTTTGAGGCCTGGCGCAATCATCGGACATAGTCTTGGTGAATTTGCGGCATTGGCAATATCAGGCGCACTCACCCTTGAACAGTCACTTGAGCTGGTTGCATTCAGAGCTCAACTTGTGGATACTGCTTGGGGCACCGAAAGAGGATCGATGCTTGCGATGCACACCGGGGCCAGCGAAGTTGCGCGGCTCATCGAGCGAGTCAAATCCGTCGCCAACGTGGAGTTGGAAATTGCCTGCTATAATGCCCCAAAATCCATTGTGATTGCCGGAACGGCTGCGGTAATTGACTCGGCGGAACAAATCCTCACCAATGAGTTTTCTGGGACGAAATATCAGCGGTTACGTACAACACATGCGTTCCATTCCTTTCTCACCGAAGGCATTCTGCCAGATCTAAAGAAAGTGTCCGCGGAGTTGGACTGGAGCGAGCCATTGTTCCCGGTTGAAACGTGCACTCCAGGCCCCTTGTCATCCGTCCGAGATTGGGATCCTGCTCGACACGCCAGGGAACCCGTTTTCTTCTCGAAAGCCGTCCAGCGCGTGGAAGAGCGCCTGGGGAGCTGTATATGGTTCGAGGCTGGATTCGATACACCTGTCATCGCCATGACCAAACGGGCTTGTGCTGATTCAGGGACGCATGATTTCCAAGCACTGACCACCAAGAATTCAGGAAGCGCAGGGGATTTGATCAGCGCAGTGGTATCTGATTGCTGGCGGCGCGGGCTGGCTTTGTCTCACTGGACGACGTCACGTCCTGCTGCCACTCAAGTATGGCTTCCCCCGTATCAATTCGAGAAACAGCAACATTGGATTGATTACGTTGACCGCGCCACGGAAGCTCATCAGAGACTGTTGGCTGCTGCTCCAGTCCAAATGACGAATACCATCGTTGCACCTCCACCGAGACTCCTCGCCCGTAAGGTTTCTAGTACCTCGAACTCGCGCTTTATAGAGTTTGCCATCAATACCCAGTCTGGAAGGTTCCAAGAGGTGGTAAAGGGTCATGCCGTCTTGCAAGTTCCTCTTTGCCCAGCTCCAATGCACATGGAATGCTGTACAATGGCCATTCAAAGTATTGTAGGGGAAGTAGAGGGTCAGAACTTGACTTTTGAAAACCTTCATTTCCATTCCCCACTTGCACTGGATCCGAATCGCGAGGTGGACCTCAGACTAGAAGAATTGGTGCCATCGCAGTCCTGGAACTTTACCGTATGCTCGCGGCCCATCGGCTCCGCAGCCGAGCCACAAGTCCACTGTACTGGAATTGCTTCGTTACCACAACAGCTAACTCTGTCTACCTACGCGCGTCTGGTAGAGAGCAATATCGACCGTGTCGAGAACTGCGAATCGACTGAACGACTGATGGCCAAGCGTGCATATGGACTCTTCCTTAGAGTGATGCACTATAGCCCCTTCTTCAAAGGCATATGCAACCTCGCTGTCGATGGTACGGAAGCAGTGGCTACGATCAAGTTGCCTACTGGTCAGCCAGGGCGTGACGAAAGTACCGTCTGGAAGAAGTGTGACACAGTGCTTATAGATGCATTCATCTCGGTTGTTGGATTGCTCCTTAACAGTAGTGAAGCTGCTTCGGACGACGATATCTTGATAGCCGTCGGGATCCAAAATGTTACCCTCAGCTCCGCATGCCAGATGGGTGGCCCCGACGACTATCTAGTCTACGCCAAATTTCAGATCAGTGAGGGCACTAATCCTATCGGCGATGTTTTTGTTTGCTCCCCCGTCGATCGGAAAGTGGTGGCCATGATGACTGGCGTCCAGTTTGCCAAAGTAGACATCGCAAAGTTTAAGAAAACTCTCATGTCAGCCAACGGTATTCAACAGCAGCACTCTACTCAGCGTGCCCCTCAACCTAGGGAGACAGTGACAACCGCTACCCCAACTGCGCAGGCCACAGCTAGCAGCGGTGCCCAATCTGCAATCAGCTTCGAGACGAAGTCTACAGTTCCCATCAATACTCCCGGAGAGGGGGACATCGATACAGGGGTCAAAGAAATCATCTCCAACTATACCGGTCTGCACCCGGATGACATTCCGCGAGATGCGGTGCTAGTTGAGCTTGGTATCGACTCTCTATCTTCCATTGAATTCGCAACCGAGATTCACACCACGTTCGGCATCGAGATCCAAGCCGAAGAACTCGGCGATATGACGCTGGATAGTCTTACGCAACGGCTAGGGTACACTGGCTCTGGTAACGTGAGCAAGCAAGAGTCGAGCGTAGAAAAGAATGATACCAGCGAGCCAATCCCTGCGTCCCCACCCGCCGTCAGTGCCCCCTATAGCGTTAGCCATGTGGATTCCGCGGCAGCAAACTACAACCCTTTCCAGGCTCTTCTGGAGACAGATAGCCATTTTCAAGAGGCAGCAACACGCAGGGGATACATGGATTACCATACCGCTGTGGCACCAGTGCAAAACAACCTGACGCTTGCGTATATCCTGGAAGCCTTTGACTCCCTCGGTGTTGACGTTCTGAACATCTCCTCTGGGAGTATAGTACCGGGATTCTCCTTTATTTCGAAACATGAAAAACTGGTTTCTCGGCTTTGGGACATCCTTCAAGAACATGGAATAGTGTCCAGGCAAGCCAGTGTCATTATTCGTGGCCGCAGCACACCTACATTGGGTTCCTCGACGGACCTCTATGACTTTCTCACCACCAAATTCCCACAATATCTTCCCGAAGCCAGACTGATGAGGATGATGGGCGAGAAGCTTGCCCCGTGTCTCAAGGGGGAACAGGACCCACTCTCACTGATGTTTGGCACGCAAGCGTCATCTAAGATTATGGAAGAGTACTATGCAAACTCGCCGATGGTCTCCACCCTTACCGACCAATTGGTCACTTATGTCTGCACTCTTGCCAGTCACCGAAATACCAGTAGTCAGAGACCTGTCCGTATCCTGGAAGTTGGTGCCGGCACGGGAGGGACGACTATGAGGCTTGTGGAAAATCTCGAAGCCCAAGGAATCGCCTGCGAGTATACATTTACAGATATTGCGGGTCGTATGGTTGTGAAGGCCAAAGAACGGTTTCGGAAATACCCGTGGATGCGGTTCGAGAATTTCGACCTGGAAAAGGAAGTCCGTGATACCTTCCGCAACAAGTTCGACGTAGTAATCGGCACCAATTGCGTGCATGCGACCGCCAGTAGGGTTGCCTCTCTCCACAGGCTTTGGGAGACCCTGAATGCAGACGGTGTTGTTATACTTTCTGAAGGTACCGTTCCGCTCGCATGGTTCGACATCACCTTCGGGTTGCTCGAAGGATGGTGGCTGGCAGAGAACGGCACCGAATATCCTCTTCAACCAGCTACCAAATGGATGGAGGCTTTCAAGGCAGCAGGCTTCCCTTCCAGCAGTTTTACACGCGGTCCCGTCGAGGAAGCATTCACTCAACAGTTGCTGATTGGAAGTAAGACGAAATGGCCGGTCCTGGCGGCGGAGGGGTCGGTGTCTCCTCCAACATTAGATCGGAGCGACTCATTTCAATTGGAAACTGTTGTATACAAAGAGGTGAGTGGGGTTCAAATTCATGCGGATATCTATATACCGCAAGAAACCACATCTTCACCACTCCCTGTTGGTATGATTCTTCTTGATATCCCCTATTCGAGATTCGCATATGCTGACTGCTATCAAGCACTCATGATTCATGGTGGAGGATTCATGATGCTGTCAAGGAAAATGATACGCCCAGCACAAACAAAATACCTCCTCTCTCAGGGCTTCTTGCCAGTCAGCATCGATTATCGCCTATGTCCTGAAGTCAACATCATCGAAGGACCGATGGCCGATGTGCGTGATGCATATCGATGGGTGCGAGACACTCTTCCTTCTTATCTCGTGAAGAAAGGCGTCACTGTAGACCGTGATCGGGTTGTAGTCATTGGCTGGTCTACTGGCGGCCACTTAGCAAGTATGCAGCCTCGTGCATCCTTGAAGGTTATAGACTAAATCGCTTTACAGTGTCAACTGGGTGGACAACCAGAGAGTCCGGCATCCCACCCCCTAGTGCCATTCTTAGTTTCTACGCCCCAGTGGACTTCGAATCTGGAGGTGAGTAACCTCAATGCCGCGATTTTCAGCAAGCAACTAACAAGAATCCAAGAGCTGGACTCACAGGCTAAGGCCCAAGCGCCCCTACCACAAACAGCTAAAAATCGGATACTTGACAAGTTATCTAAGACGCCGGTTAGTTCTCACTATTCTCACTCAACCTATTATTCGGTCTGACATGCCTAGATCACCAATTACGAAACAAAGAATGCTGAGGATAACTTTTTCGGTCTCCAGCCTGGTGATCCACGCTCTGATTTGCTTCTCGCCGTATCCCAAGATGGAACAGCGCTGGCCCTGCTCCTCAACGGCCTCCACCCTCGGGATGGACGGGACTGCTTTGAACCACCGAACACGTCCCTTGTTGCGGCTATTAGCCCACTAGCTCAAGCCCGGCAAGGCAATTACCTGACTCCCACTTTTATCATACACAGTCCCCAGGACGAGGTGGCGCCTTTCGCTGCCGCGGAACGCCTGATTGATGAGTTAAAGAGACAAGGCGTAGAGTGTGGTCTCTTGCGATTGGATGGAGCCAGCCACCTGCATGACGTTCATATGCGACCGGGAATTTCGGGATGGGAAGAGCAGGTGGTGCCTGGGTATAAGTTTCTGGTGGAGGCCGTGTCTAATGCCCTTTTTTGATTGGTTTCTCATCTGACAATCTTCTGATTTTGGCGTACGGCATCTCTAATCTTTTACCGTCGTTGATAGGCACGTCTTCGAATGCATTGAATTCCACCCATCTTGGTGACTTCGTGACAGGTTCGCTTCCTGGTCAAAACCACACGAATGGTTTGGTCATGGACCGTACGAGATAGCAAGGAATTCTGAGCGTCTTTTGGACTGTGCGTTTAGTATCCGACGAGACTATGAATTTCAGGTCTTTGTTAAAGTAAACTGGTTTTCCTTGGAAGAAAGCGCACGCACTTGTGTTCGTATTGAGCGTCACCTAAGCATTAGCTTACGCATCCGCCGAGATCGACTGGCGGCTCCTATAGCATCTGCGGCCCGCCCTATCCTCTTTCACCTCGCCTTCCATCCCTATGTAAAGGCATCAGGGGAGGGGGGATGACAGGGTTGTGTGATAGAAGGCATTGCAATAAAGGAAGGCTAAAGTCGCGGTTTGGAAACTTGGGTCGTAAATTCGCCCAAGTGCGGATGATTCTAGGCTCTGTGTAACCCCTCTTCCGATATATGTATCAACTGCCGCTCAATCTTTGATATAAGGTTAGACTTGGATGCTCCCACGCAATTCTTCTACCAGCTCCGCTAAAACACGTCGGATACCCTTGACTGTATCGCCGGCCTCTAGCATGATGGTTCGCACTAGCAGCGCCAATCTACCCGAATCCGGATGCAGGATACCGCCTTCTCTATTATCACCTCCGCTGGCCCCTTCGTCGCTGACGCAAAATCCTGCCGGAAGCCCGAGCAAAGATTCCACTTCACCCAGATGGTGCACACATATCTGGACAATCATCTTCAACTGAAATCTTGGATACGAGGCAAGAGAAATACCCCCAATGGAGAGAGACGGAAAGGGAATTGGAACTGCGCGCTCGGACAAAAAAGGCGAGGCGGCCGACGAGTTTGAGTTGCGTGAACCTGGCTGGGACGAGTACATACTAACGCTTCCTGGCGAGAGAAGAGAGTGAATATGGGTGTAGAGAGCATAATGGAGTTGGATGAGACGAATGTATGCGGTCAGTATCTGCAGTGTCGTCGCCGTCGATGTAACCTCGCCGTGATTAGGCGTGGTTTCAGGTACGGACCCGGCATTGTTACTGAGTATGTTGTAGAAGTCGACAGAGCTTTCGATGACTCGCGCGGATAGCTCTTCCAACCGGGCAGTCGGCGATTCATTCGTGGCAGGATCTACGCGAGCACTAATGTGCGCAAACAGCTTGCCACTCAAGTCCGAGAGTTGTTGCATTGCATTACCCCCGAAACTGGGACGATCCTGTGTTGGGGGAGAGCGGCCCCTGTCTCCAGCAGCTGCAGGCTCAACGGCGGCTGGAGATGCTTGCTTATCCAGATTGCCGCCGCACATGAAATTCTCGACCCATTGTTGGTGCGATTCCCTTAGATCTCTGGGAGATAGTACTGTCCCGTCGATCCAGGTCCCGAATAGGGGCAAGTCGGAGATAGGATCCGACAGTGCGTCACTGAATGCGGTAACTGGCGCGTACTCATCCGCGATGGACACGGAGAAATTTTCTTGTGAGGGGCTAAATAGGGTGACGTTTATCGACTGACTGGATTGGGTGTAGGGTGGGGACGGCTGTTGAACGGGAGTCGGCAGCTGGTGTTGGTGCTGATGCTGCTGCCCATAGCTATTCTTTCGAGCCGCGGCGGATGATGGACGGCCCGCCTTCTTTGCAACAGAGAACAGGCAATCGGTCCCAGAGCCCAGGCATCGGTTACACTTGGCCCTGTTCTCCTCTCGGATACACTGCATTCTGCTTAATTCCACCTATGGATGGCATTTCGAGAAGAAAGGCGTCATACTCACTCTCATTTTGAGCCCGTGACATCTGTCACAAGCCGCGCGTTTGACAGCACTCATCTCCGGAAGGAATGTATGAACAGAGAGGGGTGTTTTGCTTGTGGGAACTGCGGAGGGTAACTACAGTTTCAAAATGATCCGATTGTGAGATTAATATCCGCGCTGTACGGGTTCCTTTAATGATCAAGCCTACCCCGCGCACAAGACGCAGTCGTCGCAGTCGTTAAGGATGGAGCTGAGTGCGTCTACAGATAACCAAGCCAACTAGAGGGCATCATAGACTGCATCAGGCCCTGCAGTTGAGTACCTAGGGTACGGAGTACACCTTGCAGATGATGTTGTCGTTCAGGTCGCTTTTCTTTGCGCACAGGTAATAGCCTACGACTGTTGCTGATCGTGTTCAGATAACATGACCATCCAATGGGAGTGAAGGTACCGAAACAAACGTCAGCGTTGGCCCGGCATGGTGGACACAGGTACCACAACAGCTGCGGGGCTCCCCATCCTCACACCATGAGGACTTCCACGAAAGGATTTGATGTGTATAGATGGATCGGTACCCAGGATCAGGCTGACCACTTCTCTGCATGGACTCGTAAAGTGTTTTCACGGTCTCGCCTCGAGATCTGACACGGACGCTTGTTCGTCCGCCTCTTCGCAGATAAGAATACACCCGCAGGACGGCCTCCGCCATTGCCGTGCCCCGAACCTGCGCTAGAAATCCGGAGCATTTCTAAGGACGGAACTTCGACCTACACCGTTGTACTCAGGCACGGTTCCTTCTTTCCCTTTGCGCACAGCCCGCCTCTACACGTGCTGTGCCGCTCGAGCTCGTCCAAAGCCCAGGACATTAGTGGACTTCATTTCCGGTGCGACTCCTGGTATCACTAAATAATGGGGCAGTCCAGGGAGCCACTCAACGGTACTTCTCGCCTTAATAGGCTCCGTGGGAGGTAATATTCCCTTCTCTAGGTATACTGTGTGTCAAACTGGTCGTCTTCGAATTTGCTGGAGGAGGAGGACAACAAAGCGGAAATTGCGGAGGTGGCGTGGCAAAGTGCGAGCTCAAATGGCAAGCTTAAGCTTGTGCTACCAGTCGGTGGTGCTAGCTCCGATACCACCGGTCTCCCAGTGCAAGGTATCCTTTATAGACTTTGCTCGCGGCTTCTCAGTTGAAAGTAACCATCGCTGGCCCCTTCACCTTCTTTCAAATCAAATCACGGTAACGATCCGCAACACCATGCCTACTTTACTTGGGAAAGACGTAAGCGCAATCGGATATGGCTTAGCAAGTCTTACACAGGGACCGAATGTACCTCCGGAGGAACAAGCCATCGAATGCCTGCGAACTGCCGCCGAGCTGGGCTGCCTTGCGTGGAACGCAGGTGAATTTTACGGCCCACCATCTTACAACTCCTTGGTCCTCCTTGGCCGATTTTTTGAGAGATACCCCGAGTACGTGGATCGTGTCGTACTCAATGTGAAAGGCGCGTTCCAGTCCAATTTCAAACCCAACGGCACGCCTGAGTTTGTCAGGGCCTGCGTGGAGAACTCTCTCAAGCAGCTTGGGAAGGGCAAGATCGACATGTACGAGACAGCCCGGAGAGACACGAATGTGCCTCTAGAGGTTACACTTACTGCTCTGAAAGAACTCGTCGAAGAGGGAAAGATTGGCAGTGTCGCCCTGACCGAGGTGAACGCGAACACCATCCGAGAAGCAACCAAAGTTGTGAACGTGTCGGCAGTGGAGATAGAGTTGTCGCTCTGGAACACATCCCCTCTTCACAACGGCATACTCCGCACATGCCACGAACTCGGCATCCCCGTCTTCGCGTAAGTTACCAAGATTGTAGCTAGGCTTTCTCATATGTTTCAAACCCTAATTGTCATAGTTATTGCCCACTGGGACGAGGTTTTTTGACCGGCAAGTTGACTTCGTTCGATGACATCCCTGAAAAGGATTATCGCCGGATGCTGCCACGCTACCAGCCCGGAAATCTCGAACGAAATCTGAAGCTTGTAGGCGAGGTTGAGAGACTTGCAAGTAAGAAGGGCTTAACAACCGCCCAAGTCGCTCTAGGTTGGCTCCTAGGTCTCTCCAACCGTGAAGGAATGCCTGTGATAATCCCCATCCCTGGCACCGGTAAGTCTCAGCCTTTAACCCCATATGGAATCTATATCACAATAGACTGACGGGATGCAGCGACTCCAAGTCGGGTCCGTGAGAACGCGGCAGCGTCAGCGCTAAGTGAAGAGGAGATGCAGGTGGTGGACTCGATTCTGGCCGAGCACCCTATCGTTGGAGAGAGATATCATGCGCATGGAATGCAGATGATAGACATGTAAACGAACTGAGGCATTGCCATTGAGTGGAGGATCCATATTGCGTAGTGCATAAAGTGTCTACATCAATGATTGATAAAATGCATGCTAGATGCACCTATATTCACTTACCCACTGTACTGGGAAACTTCTGGTCGCACTACATCGTCAGCTTACTATGTATCGTTATGCGAGAGAATACCCTAGGGTGTCGGGGACTCCATCCGTACTGCCGCCTTGTCCGGCCACCCGGCCCCGGGGCACATTTCCTCCAAAATCCACCGGCCGGTGGCGCTCACACTTCTGATTGGTGTTTTCGGCACGTTGCTGTGTAGATGTCATATACAAACCCTACTAGGAGGGACCCAGAAGGGAGTGAATCGTGGGCATCCGTGCGAATCCGTTCATCCCGCCATGAAGCAGTCTTTCGAACTAGATCTTTATACTCAGGTGTTGGCGCTTGTAGGGGTACTCTTTCTGACCATCAGCCTGGTGATTGCCTATCGCATCTTCTTTCACCCTCTCTCTGTATTTCCTGGTCCAAAATGGTGGGCAGCGTCGCGACTTCCATGGATACGTCACATGGTTGGAGGGCGCATGTGGCACGAATTGGAACATCTCCATGAACAATACGGAACCTTCGTACGCATCGCTCCGAACGAACTTTCC
Organism: Westerdykella sp. P71; assembly: GCA_019022765.1. NCBI lineage: Eukaryota > Fungi > Ascomycota > Dothideomycetes > Pleosporales > Sporormiaceae > Westerdykella > Westerdykella sp. P71. The sequence continues at coordinate 99,830 of JAFHBW010000015.1, read as the reverse complement.
GTACTTTCTCCAGCGGCATGGTCAGATATCTATACTTCTCGGCCGATACTTCCCAAGGAGCCTACTAGCCAAACACCCCCGCTTAACGGAGCGGACTCTCTTTTCACTGCTGTTGGAGACGACCATCGTCGTATACGCGCTTCGATGGCGTCGGGCTTCTCCGACAAAGCTTTGCGAGATCAATCCCCATTGCTAGAGCACCACGCCGCAGAGCTCATAGCAAGGTTCAGAAGGGAAATCCACGTGGATCCAGTCCTCGACATTCAAAAGTTCTTCGGTTACGCAGCACTAGATACAATCACCGATCTGAGCTATGGGAGTCCATTGGATGGGCTTCCGGGGCGAAATGAACATGGATGGATGGCGCGCTTTTTCTTGCACGGCCGCTTCAGCACCGTTCGCATGTGTCTCTGCTGGTTTTATCCGCTCGATAAAGTTATGGACTTCCTTGTTCTTCGTCTGACGCGCAAACAACGAGCGAAGAACTGGGCCGTATTCTCGTCCAAGATTGAAGAGCGCATCGCGAAGGGAGATATATCATCAGAACGCGCGGATCTGATGACGCCTGTCATAGGGAAGGTCACCGACGACATAGAAAAGGGGCCAAGGGCCAAGGGCATTACAAAACCCGAACTTCTATCTCACATGCTCGCATCGGTCGTGGCAAACTCTCAGTTGACCACCGTCGCTTTGACGTCTTGCATTTATTTACTTCTACACCACGAAAAAGTGCTCCAGCAGCTTCTTTCCGAGATTCGTAATGCGTTCGACAATGATGATGGTATCACGGTGCAATCTACACAATCGTTGGTCTATCTAGACGCTGTTCTCAATGAGACGCTGCGCCTTCACCACCCGACACCCATCAATCTCCCCAGAGTAGTACCACCAGAGGGCCGAGTTATCGATGGCACGTTTGTCCCCGGGAACACCATAGTGGGCATCAACCTCCACGTTGTCCAAACAAGCCCGAAGTTTTGGGTGGACGGGCACGAATTCCATCCAGAGCGTTTCCTTCCCCCTTCCGATGAGCGTTATGACTTGCGATACAAGATGGATGTGAAGGCAGCATATATGCCGTTTTCTACCGGCCCACGGAATTGCATTGGTGGGAAGTAAGTTTGCATGCCCTTGGATTCAGTGTAGAAACTCACAAGAGGTCACTAGGCTCTTTTTCGCCGAAGCACGAGTCACTCTAGCGAAGCTTTTGTGGAATTTTGACATCCTTTTAGCGGACAAAGAACTGGGCAATTGGCTGGATAAGCGGGCCTTTATAGTTTATGAGCCAAGATCTTTGCGTGTTCAGCTCATTGACAGGCGGAAACAGAACTAGCCACCCTGGGCAATGGATCACTCAAGCGAAAGAATGTAGTCTCATAATAGCACTGTATCAGGGCAGCAGCAAGTTTATTACAAGTCAAATACAAGGTTTCGTTTGCAAGAGTCGTCTATGAAGATAACGTTCCCGAGCACTTGGTTCCATTGGGACGATTTCCCATTAACCTTTTTGAATTCTTTGAATTACAATGTATGTGGAGCGACAGATATGTGCACTCTATCGACGAAAATCCCTTAGAAAGGTCGGTTTTCTTTGCATAATATACCTCCGGGAAACACTTTGTTCAGACAGGTATCTCCACAAACGAGTCCCAACGATTCTAAGATGCGGTCCTGTTGAACGCGTCGAATGACCTTGACCCGAGTGGATTTCACAGGAAACTGGTCAGGAATACAATGTTCTATGAAAGCTATGAACATGAAGGGCAGAAAAGAACAGATATTCCGCTTAGAAGCGGTGACACGTTTCTAAAAGAACAACAAACCAGAAGGATCGAATTGCGCCCCAATCAAGGAATAAGAACAAAAAAAGAGAAATGATAGTGAAACAAGAAATCAGAGTAGAAATAGGGAACGAAAGTCATCCACAAGTCCATCAATCTTGTGTTACCGGGTTATAAAATTGAAAGAGATTCTTCGGATCATACCTCCTCTTGACTCTCCTGAGCGTAGGGACATTCTTCTTAGTATACCACGCATCTGCGCCCTCATCGCCAAATCCAAAGTTTGTATACAGCTGTAACGTTCGGCTCCCGCTTAGTTTCTGCAGTCGGTCTCTGAAATCACGCCCAAAGCTTTCGGCGATGGGAATGTCTGCGGGAGTGTTGGCTGTAATGTCCAATTGTCTACAATGCGGTCAGTAAGAGGGCCCATACCAAATAAGTAACATGACGCTTACGCAAACTGAATAACATTTCGGTAGGGAAAGGCAGAGGATGTAATTGGATGTTGCTGGAATCCATATGGAGCGTACTGCGTCAGGGCGAAAACAAAGGAGCGAAGTGCTGGGGTGGTGGTCGCCGTTTGGTTAAGGAGGTTTATGGCGGCGATCAGTCCGGGCTTATCAATCTGATAGAGGTTCACCGCGTATGGGATGGATACAGTAGGTTCCAGGCAGCTTCTAGCCGGTGCACCAAAATTGGCAATATACGGGATTTCCTTCCAGGGGACGTAGGATATGTTCGTGTTGACTGGACTAAGGTCGACAAGTGGTTGGACGATTTCTCTTCCTCTCTGTTCAGGGCCGACATAGATGACATTGGCGATCATGAGGAGCTATAGTTTCATTAGCTAACAGGTCCAAAAATGACCTCAGAGGTCTTACCTGCTGACTTGTTGGAACATATAGGACCCCGAGAGTGATACTGAGTTCCTTGGGTTGGCGACTAACCCATGACTTTGCGAAGTCCAAGACTGAACCATTCTGAGCAATGGGGAAGAAGAAATCTGCGTTGAACACGTTTTCTCCATTTGGGTAGTCGTATACTTTATAAGTGAAAGATGTCACGGCGCCGTAACTCGCACCTGCACCTTTAAGAGCCCAAAAGAGCTCGCTGTTTTCCGTATCGGAGGCCGTGATCAGAGCTCCTGTCCCCGTGACCATCTCTACTGAGAGGAGGGAATCACTAATTGCACCGTAGAAACCACTCCAAAACCCGATCCCACCGCCTAGGGAGGCCCCCGCGGCTCCCACGCATGGGCAAGCCCCCACAGCTGCAACAGTTAGTTTGCCGGGTAACTACACCGTCCACCAAAGGAACTCACGGAATGCTTTACCGGCATCGTAGACGGCCGGCACAATATCGCGGAACCGCACGGCCCCACCAATAGTGAGGCGGTTCCTGGCTCCACTGACGTTGACAGTTTTAAAGTTTCCGAGATCCAGCTCGATACCATCATCAAGTCTGCCAAGGCTCCCGGAATAGCCGTGGCCTCCTCCAGTTGCTAGAAACGAGTAATTGTGAGACGAGACGTATTGGACCTTGACGCTGTTCTCAGAATCACGCTTACTGAGAAATCAAAGGGCAGGCGCTTACCACTCTCTGGACATCCTCTTTCAGCGCCGGCTTGACGGAGAGAGCATAAGTCGGTGCATTCCACTGGTTCCACCGCTGGGTCGTTGTTGTGGCCCAGTCAGGGTCGGAGGGAAAATGGATCCCAGAGCCCTGGGACAGGATGGCTCTAAGGTCTTGGGCAACCGCCTGTGCATCGATGGCGAAGGCCGAGAGAGGAAGGAGCGCGACAATGCAAGCCCTTGATAGGTTGATGCACCTCATATTTATATTAATGCCTCGTGGCAGTGAGGGATCTGGATATTGATGTTCTGCAAGATCAGGGTCGCTGCATGGCTGCACGTCTACATTTTAAAGGGTCAAAACCGACCCCCACTCTCAGTCCTCTTGAGCTGAGGCTTCTAAAATTGAATAAAATAGAGAGTCATGGAATACGAAACATGCTACGCAAATGGGGCACTGTCCGTTGCGGCGTTGGTGTGGCTTGCTTGGAAGCTTGGGACCGCACGGAAACCGGCGAACATAACAGCTGCGTGGCATAGAATGTGGAGTCAGACGTATGACCGGAGGGCAACCACAAGGTGCCACCGGTGTTATATCAAGTCATCCCTCCCGCGTGGCTGTACTCAGCTTTGATCCTACTTCCTTGCTATCCAACACCGAGCATTCCAGAGCATAATGGCGCAACTCAAAATTGACACCCATCAGCACGTATTCCCGCCACAGATAAAGCGATGTAGGAAACTAGGCAACCTATAGGTCAGCAACGTTGCTCACATGAATGCAGTCCTGGAAGGCAGTCCCTTGACTTCAGGGTTCAAAGTTCCCGAATGGAGCCCCGAACTGAGTCTTGAGTTCAAACGTCGCAATAACATTGGAACATCGATTCTATCTTACGCTATCCCTGTGACGGTCTTTGGGAAAAGCAATGCTGAGACCGCGAGCATCTGTAGGGAAATCAATTCGTACCTCGCCTCCCTCCGTGACGAGGATCCGTCAAAGTTCGGCTTCTTTGCCACACTCCCTTCGCTAGAGGATGTTCAAGGGGCCCTAGAAGAGATACGTTACGCCTACTCGGTTCTGAAAGCCGACGGAATTGCGCTTTGGACCAGTTACAACGACAAATACCTCGGTCACCCGACTTTCGAACCAATCTGGGAGGAGCTGAATTGCCGGGCGGCAGTGGTGTTCATCCACCCCACCATGGAGGGAATGGAAAAGTCAATCAGGGAACCATTTCTCATGCCGCGACCCGTATTCGACTGGCCTCATGAGACGACACGGACAGCAATGCACTTGATCATGACCAATTCTGTCCGAAGATTCCCAGCCTGTAAACGGATCCTCTCCCACGGCGGTGGCACTTTACCATATGTGGCGGGCAGGATTGAGGATGCCAACATGCAGGCGAATTTTGCAGGGAAAGATCCTCGTGAATTTATGGAGGACGCGAGATCCTTCTACTTTGATCTTGCTCTAGTGGGCCACAAGGGGCCCCTTCAGTTGCTTCTGGACTTTGCCCCAGAAGACCATATTCTGTACGGGAGCGATTACCCCTTCGTACGGGAGGATATGGTGGCGAAGAAGGCGCGTGCTATCGATAGCATGACCAATGCGAAGGGAGAAGAGTTGATCGTGATGACGCGGAAAGCAGCCATGGCGTTGTTCCCTAGGCTCCAGTCAGAATCCACAGTGGAATAGGCTTTTCATTATCGCACCGGTTTCGTAGAAGATGTCGGAGCCCCGGACGCCGATGAGGCGAGAAACCCGCCGGTCTGACACGCAGCGGACCACAGTAAGGCGTCTGTGGTACGAGGACCAATGATACACCTTACAAGAAAGAACAGTGATCCAATATCTCCCTTCTTCTATGCACCGGTCGAATAATTGTTGGACTATTGAAAGGATTGACCATTGAATCTACCGATGACCAGTAAGCAAAATACAAGCTTAGTGCAACACTACGTATGCTGTTCATAGCAAAGCCAACACAAGGCGGCTCCCGAAGCTTAGGCGGACGTAATCACTCCACACCTTCTTGGGCAATCAGTATCAAGACTTCACTCAAAACTTAGCAAGTTCAACAAGCAATATGGGACTTGCCGTGCTGCTTTCACAGTACTGGAATGACCGTTCCCGGAGTGTTCTCGTAACGGAAGGGGTAGGCGTGGCTGCGGCGCTGGTATGGTGAAACCGTCGCTTTAATCACACCCAAATTGGATGGCTAACGAGATCAAAAAAAAGACCGTTCTGTACTTCGTCGTTCGGGCTGTGTATCGAATTACATTGCACCCTTTGACTGTGTTCCCCGGTCCCAAGCTGCGAGCGATCTCTCACCTCCCGCAAGCAATAGCTGGCATGAAAGGGCGCCAGCAATTTGCAATTCGGGATCTACACGCACAGTACGGAGAGGTAGTGCGAATTGCGCCAGATTTGATATCCTTCACAACACCATCAGCATGGAAAGACATACATGGACACGCAGCAGCCAAGAAGTTCGCAAAGTATGGCTACTTTGAAGTCCGACCAGATGCGCAGCCGGTCTTGACAGCTGCCGGAGAAGACCATGTACGTCAGCGTGGTGCACTGGCTCACGGCTTCTCTGAGAGAGCGATCCTTGGCCAGGAACCCGCCGTGAAACGCCATGTCAACCTCTTCATCGAGAAGTTGGGAAAGGAGTGTAAAGAAGGGAAGGCCGTGGACATGACCCTGTGGACGAGGCTGTTGACGTTTGACGTGATTGGCGACTTCACGCTGAGCATGCAGTTCGGGTGCGTGGAAAGAGGCGAGGAACATCCTTGGGTTGATCTGCTGGTCAAATGGTTCAAAGCCGTCGGATATGCAGACAATGCTACGAAATTCGGAATCCTAACCCCTATTCTGATGCTCTTCGCGGACTGGAAGGCCCTGAAGGGGATTCTGACCCACTTGGAAATCAGTGCACAGAAACTGCGGGAGAGGATGGAGCTAGGTGATGATCCAGAGAAATCAGACCTCTGGACGTATGTGATGCGGAGCAAAGGCGACAAGACTTTGACGCTTCCAGAGATGGAAGTCAACGCGGGGTTCATTCTTAGTGCGGCGACTGACCCAGTCTCAGACACCCTCTGCGCAGCGGTATATCTGTTAGCTAAACATAAAGACAGCCTTGTTAAACTACAGCAAGAGATTGAGAGCCGTGTTAGCTCCGAGGAGGAAATCACCATGTCCGCTGTCGCGAGCCTGCCACTTCTGAACGGAGTGATTGAGGAGTCTATGCGCCTCTACACCCCCGCGCCGGCAGGCGCGCGGCGTAAGGCGCCTCCTGAAGGCGGTGTAATATCAGGCTACAGAGTACCTGGCGGAGTAAGCGCGGCGTTTTGTGAGTTATACGCGCGTCAGCTAACCTTGCTTCCAGACTGTGGTGTGCGTATATCAACTCGCCGCCTTCACGTCGCCCCGAAATTGGGCGTACCCAGAAAAGTTCATTCCGGAGCGGTGGCTCCCAGCTGATCATCCTGATCGTCCAAAGGCTACACTCTCTGACCAGAGGGCAGCATTCGAGCCGTTCGGATACGGTCCCAAGAATTGCCTAGGGAAAGGGTTGGCATACGCCGAGATGAAGCTCATCGTGGCCAAATTTGTATGGCACTTTGATTTTGGTCTCCTGGACGATGGCTTTGCAATCGACAAGCAAAAGATATTCCAATTTCGGGACCGGCCGCCGCTGAATGTGAAATTAACACGGAGGAGGCACTGATAAAGTCAAAGGAAAGGAGAGGCCTTGACCGTCACCCGCAAGAATAAAGAAGTTGTAATGCATCTATTTACAAAACAGGGTTGGTTGATATTATGAGCGTTGCGACATTGTGCACTTATAGTTGCAGCTACTGTATGTATCCAGGAATATAATCCAGCGGCGCAGAATACCCAGCTCTCTCTTCTCATAAACATTATAATGGGAACTGCGTACACGAGATATTTTGAAATGCCAATTGCAAATAGAATAGGGGGCTCCGGCATTGAAGTGTATGAGCCACGTGACATCGTCTAGTGTCAACAGTCCTGTGAGATGTGGCGCATTTTGTAAGAATGAGTAAGCACAATCCATAGCTCGGAACGGAAAAATGAGTCTCGCGTGAACAGAAAAAAAAGAGAAAAAGAAAATTGGTTGAAGTGGCAATAATGGGCAGAACAACGACCTCGGCTGGCGTGCATCGCGTTGCAATATGGATAGATATTTATGGGGACGGGTGCCTGGGCGCTAGACCCTTTGTAGAATTCAGGTTAAATGCACCCGCAATTGCCAATATGGGGGGGGAGCTTCGCCTCCTTCGCCTCTTTGCCAAATTGCTCTCCTGTTGTCCTCTTAATCCTCCATCCTCGTTCCTCTATCTTTTGCTTTTCTTTTTCTTTTTCCAGCCTTTCACGCGCAACATTTTGCGCATCCACTCGTTACCTTCCGCTGTTCCTGTTCCCTTCCTTCATCCACAGTCATGTCGGACCCCTTGCCGAATAACCCGCCGAACGCTGCCGCCGAGGAAAGTACTATTCCCGATGATGGCGTGCAACCTGCGACTCCCGGATTGGTGCGTCGACTTCACGAAGCAGAAGAGCTATGGGCATGGAAAATGGGACTGAGGGTAGTGACGACCGTCCTAGCCGTAATTGGTATTGGCTGTATGGGGTGGGCATTTTCAACGCGGCCCATGCTTCAAGATGTGGATTTCTACGGCTGGGGCGACTCCTACTTCGTTGTCTGGACACTCATCACCTTTGGTGCCTCTGCAATTTGGTGTAGCATATGCATCCTCGTTCTGCTCCTCCGCCGCCCCAACAAGCCTGTCCATCCTGGCGTCGCGGTCGGCATCGACCTCGTCCTGTGGCTCGCCTATATCCCAACCGCCATGTTCGCGCTTCTGGGTCTACTTTCACTCTTGGATTGGGGCGCATATGGGCGTCTTTCGACCTACTATGGAACCTCCAGAGGTGACTACGAGCAAGCTGCAAACGGTACATGGGTGTGGATTACAGACGATTCGGGCTCCTCGTCGTACTATGGCCAGGGCAGAGACTGTGACGGCCAATACTCCCAATTCTCCCAATTCCACTCCTGCGTCGAACAGGACGCGTATATCAACACACTCTGGAATGCAAAGGGTCATCGCGCAGCGGTCGAGAAGGTGGGCGTAGCATGCCAGTTCCTCAACCTCGCACTGCACCTCGCCCTCTTCATCTGGGCTTGCGTGGATACCCATCGTAAGAATTCGCGCAGAGTCAGCAAGGATGCAGAGAAATTGGCATCGGATATTGTCATGAACATGATCCGGACTGGTGCCGTTGTACCCAACAATCAGGGCACGATGCAGCAACCGCTGCTTCAACATCCGCAACAGCCCCCGCAAGGTGGTTTGGGTCCTGTTCCAAGGACGCCTCCACCCGCGGTGCTTGGTCAAGAGAAGGGGGAGTCGTCGAGATTCGCGTGAGAAGGAATGGATGGATAAGGGACTATTGTTAGTCATCCGCGGGTTGTACTTACCCTACCTAATGTTTATATGTAATCCATGGATGTGTCATGTCCATGTCGCGGGCATGCTCCTGCCATCCAAGCCATGACAGGCCTACAAGGTCCGATTTCGCAAAATGCGGTGTAGATGCGTGGCAGTGAGGCATGAGTCGTTCGTCCCTTCCCATGCGCTGAACGAGCGAGCGTGGCGGTCTCGTAATGGACTTCTTTTCCGCTAAGGGGCCTTCGAGAAGGGTTTGTCATCTCTAGTGCATTCACGTCTTCGACGCCAACTTAGTCTTGAGAGATTGTAGAACAATTCCCATGGGTTCTAAACTCACTTATTAGTAACGCAGCCACTAGAGGGGCCTTGGCAATCTTGTCTAGACGTCAATGGCGCTCACCGATGCAACACCAAGTCACCAACGACGGGAGATCATGGCAAAGAATGCGCTCCGGTAGGATCTCGGCCGTTCTCTTCGTAGCGCCCATCAGCAAGGTGGAAACTTTTGGTCGAAGGCGCTGGCGCCAGGCACAAAGCCTGAGTCGTGCGCAGGTCCACTTGCGATTCGGGAAGTCTTCTAGAATTTTTCTCCCGCAGCTTTTCTGCCGTAGTCGGACCGACTTGGTGAAGGCTTTTGCTTATGGATCAATTCCCCATGGAGACATCGGAGATGTTTGTTGAGCAGTGGGTCAGCATCATGGAAGGACGAGGCTGACGGCTCGGGGGACCCGTGGGGAGAGCATGCAGGGCCGGTTTGGTTCCGTGGAGCTGGGCGTCAGCATGAGCATCAGCACTACAACAAACCTGGGGCCCGCGCCAACAAATAATAATGGCAACTTTGGCCTGAGGCGACGACGTTGTGGACTCGCTGAAGAGCGGGGTTTCCGTCTCGAAGTCGTTGGTCGTCATTGATTCACGGCAGCCCAGAAGCAGCGGCGCTTCCGTGTCACCTCCGTGAGGCGTTAACTCCAGTAGTCTCGGGGGGGTCGAAGCAGTGGCAGCGGCGTGTACGAGAACCCCGACTGTGGCTTTTGAGCCAACATCAAACGAGAAAGCTGCTCCGAGAAAACCTTGGGAACAAACAAATCTGCGGCGTCCACACATGTGACAACGGGCCGAATCTGGGTGACCCCGATTTCTCGCAGGGTTTCTCCAGACGGTCGTCAGATGTGCCGCACGGTTGTGGCTCGAAAAAAGCACCACTAGCCTAGTGCTTATGAGAACCTCCGCCGCCATGATCAGTAACATCATTCACCATCTTCGACGAGGTCCGACCGAAGATCGGACGACAGTGTCGCGCCCTGCGTGTAACGCGGCACAGACACAGCGTTGCCCACAGGTGCCTGGGTCTTCGAGTTCCTGTTCCACTGTTCCAGGAGTCGTCTCCTCCCGGATCCATCTAGAGTCCCCGTCTGTATGAGGAGGGCATGTGGCACAAGGGGCTTCCCCCGGCCCTGAGTTGGCTGGTAATTATCCCAGCCGCCTGGCAGCTGGACTGCTGGTCCAATCAGTGACGGCTATTTTATTGTGAACCCTTCCAACCGCCGCGTGCTTTGTACCCCCCATGGCCATCCCATCCGGGCCCCCTCAGCATGCATCCATCACCCATGATCCACAAGATCGCGGTGCAGCTGCTTGGTATGGGAAGCGCCGCGCGAATATTGGGGGGCCCACTCCGCACTCCGCGTTCGTTTGCATAATAAAATCCTTCGCAACCGAGCGGATAACGTTCGAGGCGTAGTCGTGTAAATAAATCGTTAGTCGAGACGCGCCTAGAGTCTTGCCTCTGTAAGTCCTGCTCATGAGGCGGTTGCCCTCACATGTTTCTCACCTCACTATTCACCATGTCCTTTCCCAAGGGTTGAAACAATCGGGAATAACAACAACATCCAACCCACAGGACGTAACCCCTATGAGGCAAACCGATCCTTTCTAGACCCTAACCTGCAACCCTCCAATAACCCCGACGGCACCCGCTCTAGCCCACAGAGCTGAAGGGAGGAGAGGTCATGTGCGCCCATCACAGTGTCTGGTGTTTTGCTGCCAACTTCAACACCAGGACGACCCGCTGAGAGCTTCTACCCAACCAATAAGCGCTAGTCTTGGTGGCAGGTAATCTCATTCTCAATTCGTCCAAAATTGCGGTCTCGGGAAAGCAGGGGCCGTTGTTGAAAAATCTGCATGTCGCCAACCGCCGTCCAGACTCCATCGCGGTCGGTGGTCCATGACCTGCTGGGGGGATCATGGCGCCCCCGGATGCTTGCCCAACCTTGGCACCCCGGTTTCAACTTTCACGCCTCTCCCCGTTTTCTCCACTGCACCCTCAGACCACCAGGTGGCTCGTCTTCGGACGCAGAGCATGCCCATTGCCCAGCCGTGCGTGTGCAGCCTTGCTCTGCCGCCTCGACGTTGAAAAATCTCCCCCTTTGACATGTAGCAAGCAGCGCAAAAAGGGTCGCGTTGGACGGGAACACTTCCCATGGTGAATTGAGATGGGCAATGTTCAGCGACTCCCAACCACGTCCCAGGTCAACACTCCACGTCTTGCCAGTGTCTGGGGAATGTATGGGGAAGGGCCCTGTCCCAGTCGGCCCATCAGAGGAGACCTTGAATCCTTCCAGAAGAGTTGGGCACGGAGCTGCACCCACTTCCGGCTTAGGGTGAAAAGCACAATGTTACTCTACCCATGAGCATCAAGCCACCGAGATGCTGTATCACCGGAGCCGGGGATCACTTATTAAAAGCTGGAGCTCCCCCGCCGCTGGGGATAGCTTCGTCAATCCCCCAGCTTTCTCCACTCCTCTTGGGACTCCTCTGTGGGCATCTTTGCTGCTCTCAGAGTTTCTTCTTCCTCTTTCGACCCCTCGACGTGCGATACAGCACAAGTCAAATCAGCAAACATGCCTGGTGCAGGAGCTCTTCCCGTCACGGGCACCACCGATGTCAACCGCGTCGAGGCCCCCGTGACCGTGAGGGCCTACCTCATCGTCGCCTTTGCGGCGTTTGGCGGCATCTTCTTTGGATACGACACCGGATGGATGGGAGGTGTTCTCGGCATGGAGTACTTCATCAAGCTGTATACCGGACACGAATATCCTGACGTCAAGTTCCCTGGCTTGTCCAAGGACAACCAACTGGTCAAAGACTACCGCAAGTCTACATTCGTCGTTCCCCAGTGGGAGCAGTCCTTGATCACCTCGATTTTGTCGGCCGGAACATTTTTTGGCGCCATCATGGCCGGCGATATTGCAGACTTCATCGGTCGTCGTGTTACCATCATCCTCGGCTGCATCATCTTCGCTATTGGTAAGTTGATGATCTCAAGATTCTGCAAGCGCGAAATTGACCCGTCCAGGTGGTATCCTCCAAGCTGCTAGCACTGGACTCGGTGTTATGGTTGCTGGTCGCTTGATTGCTGGCTTCGGTGTGGGGTTCATTTCCGCCATTGTCATCCTGTACATGTCCGAGATTGCTCCCCGCAAGGTTCGTGGTGCCATTGTCGCCGGCTACCAATTCTGCATCACCATTGGTATTCTGTTGGCCAACTGCGTGGTCTACTCCACCCAGAACCGTCGCGACAGTGGCTCCTACCGCATCCCTATCAGTGTCCAATTCCTCTGGGCTCTTATCCTCGGTATTGGTCTTGCTCTCCTTCCTGAATCTCCTCGTTTCTGGGTCAAGAAGGGCAAGCTCGACAAGGCTGCCCATGCGCTTTCACGCGTCCGTGGGCAGCCCGTGGACTCGGACTACATCCAGGACGAACTGGCCGAGATCATTGCCAACCACGAGTATGAGATGTCCATCATTCCCCAGACCAGCTATCTTGGGTCCTGGATGGCTTGCTTCGAGGGCAAGATCACTTCTCCCTCATCCAATGTCCGCCGCACGGTTCTGGGCATAGTTATGCAGATGATGCAACAGGTTAGTAAATGTTCAAGAGAAGCAGCTGGCTGTGTAACATACTGACTATCAACAGCTCACTGGTATCAACTTCATTTTTTATTTCGGTACAGTCTTCTTCCAGCAACTTGGGACCATTTCGAACCCATTTTTGATCTCGCTCGTCACCACACTCGTCAATGTGTTGATGACGCCATTCTCTTTCGTAATGGTTGAGAAAATTGGCCGCCGAACCATCCTCATCTACGGTGCCGCCGCCATGGTGGTCATGCAATTCATTGTCGCCATCATTGGTGCCACCGCCGGAAAGGACACTCCTACCCATCCTGCCAATCCCAATGCCACCAGGGCCATGATTGCTTTCATCTGCTTGAACATTGCCTCCTTCGCCACCACCTGGGGTCCCGCCGCCTGGATTGTCATCGGCGAGATCTTCCCTCTCACCATCCGCTCCCGTGGTGTCGGTCTTTCCACCGCGTCCAACTGGTTCTGGAACTGCATCATTGGTGTCATCACCCCCTATCTCGTTGCCGACCAGCCGCACTCTGCCAAGCTGGGCTCCAACGTGTTCTTCATGTGGGGCGGTCTTTGCTGCATTTCCTTCCTCTTCGCTTACTGTAAGTGCCCCTGAACCTACACTGCCTCAATATCACGGCAATACTAATTCGACCGCACAGTCTTCGTCCCTGAGACCAAGGGCCTCACCCTCGAGCAAGTCGACAAGATGTTGGAGGAGACCACCCCCCGTACCTCTCGTGGGTGGAAGCCGCACAGCACCTTCGCCGCCGAGATGAACCTTGCCGATAAGCACATCGAGGTTCCGATTGAGCTCCAGAACACCGCCAAGACCGAGACCACCACTGCCGCATAAACTTGCAAAGAGGATGGCGAAAGTTGGTTTTGGACTTGACATGTGGTCTATGTTGGTATGAGGAATGAAGAGATGGATTATGGTGTAGCGACGCGTTGTAATACTTATATCCCCCCTTACGCACTGTGGCGCTGCATCGATTGTGGTAGTTGCAAGGCGTTGAGGTAAATATCTTTATAATGAATGTATGATCCTGCAATTTGCGGGCATATCAGTCAATAAACTTGCACTTGAACATGCATTGTTGTTGTGTGGGTTCGTTGCTAAACTATGCACCTGCCCCTCCGTTACTTACCGCCTAGCTGACAACAAGACCGTAAAAATCTACTAGGATAATGTAGGGGTTTGTAAAAAGGCTCTGTTAAGCCAAGGTTCTCAGTCTAACCCGCAAGACAGGTGAGTGGGGTGGGTGCCTTTCTTAACGCAGCAGCATTCAACAACATCAAAAACCTCCAAGCGGTCATGAAACTCCTGTCTCGTCTGTGCCGCCTTCCCACCTATGGATAGTCACGATGGTATCTCCAGTGTTGCACTTGCCCAAGCAGTCGGGCTAGCGTCACCTGCACGCAAACATCGACAACGTCCAACTTCTATCCTAGGGGCGTCACTCTCAAATTACGAACATTCTCCCCTCACAGTCCCATGACTGTAACTCTCCTTCGTCGCTCACCGCACTCTGCCTATTGCATTTCCCTGGTTGTTCTGCTTTACACCGCTCTCATTCACCGCACCCTGCTGGTTGCACTGTCTACATCATCTGAGCTGCACCACACTCTTTCGCTAAACCCGCTTAGTATACTGCAAGCTTGTCTTGTTCTGCGTTGCTCTCTCTCACTGTAGGGAGTTGAGTGCATCGTCTATCCAACCTACCTGCACCCCGACTTCCCAGTCCGACCATTGATCACCTTTAGCTTCGCGAGCACAGTTCGCTATATCTCAATGGTTCCCTCGAATACTCGGAAATCTAGACCGTAGGCCTTGTCTTGGAAGTCGTATGGCAACAGTCAATTTTAGTTCCACCCTCTCAACGAGACTTGTCCCGGTCCCTACTTCACTCATTCCACCAGCAATGTACACATCCATCCCTTCTCGGAGCACATGGGGTTCTCAACTCTCACCCCCTTGTGCTATCCCAAACGGACCGTAACACCGTCCAGTTGTGACGCCGTAACACAGTCCCGACCTCGCCTGTCGCCAGCTCTAGCCCACCCGCCCGTCACACACGTACCACAGCCACGTGTCTCGCCCTTCCGCCCCCTCTCTCCGGAAATTTCGCCCTCGCGCATCCAAACGTCTGGATCGGTAACCCCTCACTATTCTCGTTTGCACGACTGTGCTTCCTCTCTCGTCCCGCTCCTCCCTTGCATACTCACAGGTCTTTGGCATCGTTTGTTGTTAGTAAAGACCCGGTCTAGATTCCGGCAATGAGGGAGCTGGTAGCGAGACTGGTGGATTGGGAACATCGTGCACGAGGTTTAGGGATCAGGAACACGTACGCGTGGCAATGGTGCACACGAAGCACAAGGAATCGTGCTAAGAAGCGCTTGGGGGCGAGTGGCCAATTTTGGCCGGTTTCCGCGCTGTGGTACATATTAAGGTGATTGCTCTGAGGAGCGCCGCGTACAGCCGCAATGATATAATAGCCAAGTCCAACCACGTATGCAACGGGCGAATGGATACGAATGCACACCAAACTGAGATTAATATCCGCAGCAGTAGATACACGATTGGCGATGGCGATGAATGAATGATGAACCCGAATGCCAAGCCTCTCCAGACAATTGAATATCCTCTAATGTGAGATAAAAAGAGCTTGTTCTGCTAGAGAAATTAGGTTAACCTTTTGCCTGCGGTCCAAAATTAAGATCTAATCACACGAGCTACTCATAGAAGTCCTCCCACGACGCAGGGCCACGGACAGATGTCCAGCATATAACTTCTGACTAAGTAGGCGCGCTCCTCACCCCGTCTACAGACATGCGATCTTATCCGCTGCCTCCACGCCCGTTACAAGACATCTTATGCGATTCAAGTCCCCCAACAACGGGAATATCGCAGGAGTACCTGGACAGGTCCTACATGTGAATGCATCCGGATGGGACTTCCGCATATGATCCTCAAATGTCGGATTGAGGTGTAGGTAAGTGGGATTGATGCCTTCCTAAAACGATAGGCATAGAACCCTTCCCACTTCTGTGCAGCCTTCCCGTTTACAGAGAGTCACGATGGCGTGTCGACTGTTTACTCGCCTAAACAGGCAGTCACGCTAGCGTACTTGGGGGCCGCCTCACATGCAAGTGTTAGGCAAGCCAAACGTCGACAACACCTACCTCTCCGCATACAACACTTACTTCTCTCCTTTCTACCTACCTCTCCGTATTCAACACTCACTTCTCTCCTTTCTACCTACCTTTCCGCATTCAACACTCACTTCTCTCCTTTCTGTACACAACACTCATTTCTCTGTTGACAGTGCCCACCTTTCCACACACGACACTCACTTCTCCACATACAAAGCCCGCACTACCCCCCGCGTCCCAGGCAAAGAAAAATCCAAGCGGAAGACTTTTACCTGTGTTCTGCATCCACCGCGGAGAAATCCCACAACTTCATCTTCCCCGCTGCCACCACGCACAAGACACTCACCATGTCATCAAAAAAGAGACCTGCCGAGGACGATGTACCTACAGACGGCAAGCGCAACGTAAAATTCGTACCGCACACCGCACCGAGCGTGACAAACGCAAAAGCCAGGAAGAATGTCAAAGAACAGGAGGAATACCGAGCGAAGCTCCGTGGTAAACAATACAAGAACCAACGACCAGACAGGCTTCCATTTCATCCTGGATGACACCAAGCGGAAGCTCAGCAAGTAAGTTACCCGCAGCTACAATAACAAACTTGGGACCTAACAAGAACATCAGAGGGAAACAGGGAGACCGACGACACACATCCTCACGCCATTCTTGCAACGATCCTGAATAAACTTCATCAGTATTCCACAAGCAAATCTACAGTAGAGGAGGTATCGCAAAACAGGCTGCAAGAATACAAGTCGTTGTGGAGCACGGACAATGCACCGACAGATGGGATAAAAGAGAGGTTGATTTCGTATCTGAGGCCAGAGGTGGTAGAGTTGCTTGCGGGAGGGCATGCACACGACGTCTAGAGGTAGGTTCGCCGGACCTACACTGGCTGCATCCTATCCTGACAAGACACAGACTCGAGAAGCTCGCGATGAATGAAGCCACGCCCTGGACCCACTTCCGAGGACACCCAGGTGTCTATGCGCATATCATCCCTCACAAATCGTCCGCGAGAATATACGTTTGTCAGTCGGTCAATCTAGGCAACCAGCTAAAAATACACGAGGCTACCATCAAGGGCAATGATCCAAAGGAATAGTGGCGATCCACTATACAGCAACACGAGAGTGCAGGTCCAATGGCGGTAAAGACTTCTTCGTTGTCTTAACAGACATTGGTATGCACACAGAAGTCAACGACAACCTTGGCTACGAGTTATGCCTTCTGGAAATGTGGGCGGGAATCTGTTTCCAGTCTCTGCGTGTAAAGCATATGCTTGCCTAGGTAACAAGCAGTATGCATGACACACTGACGGACGAAGATCCGCCACGGCTAAACCAGTACCATCCGCTTAGCCAAGGTCAGAGGGATCCAAAAACCTTGAGTGCAAACATGGTCCTCTCCGCCAAATCCACCAATGGTGACGACGACGGTGACGGAACTGGCGGCAGAAAGTACATAGACGTCAAGGTTAAGACCTGGGGAAACGGTAAAAAAAAGAATGGTACGCTTCAGACTTCCAATGGATATGGCTGTGTACCTACCACGGGATGCCGAGATTCGAACAAGCCCGGCGCGGGCCTACTTCGACTTCGTACCAGCGCCTGAGCGTCATCCACATTTATTTGCGAAACAAGCTATGCCACGAGATCCAGCATACCAACTAGGAATTGAATTTGTCGGAGAGACATTGGACGGTGGCGTGTACAGGAAATGGCTTCAATGAATGGTACAGCAACCCGAGACTCCGCCAACCGCATGTGCGCCATGCTCAGGACAGGTAAAGACGTTGAACTGGAGGAATAGACACCGGGACACGCCACAAAACGACAAGGATGACGAGGTGATCACTGGAAGGACGAAGTACTCTCAAGACGTGCTCAACCGGCGTCATCCACCAACGAAAGAACATCGACATATCTACCACTGCAACACGCCTAACACCACACTGTTTGGAATTTAAGACATCGAGCATACATAACACCGGAGATCGACAGAATGTGGCGCATGATGGCAGGGGAACGTATCGGCGGTATCGACTATAATATCACGGAAAACCATTGTGACGACAGAGAATGCAACGTGGCGTAGAATTTGGTTGGAATTATGTCTATGCATCTTATGTAGTCCGCGACAGCCCAATGAAAATATCGTTTCTAAGGAAATCTGCGTAACCATGCCAACGTGCAATATATCCGACTGGCAAGGCTGATTCTCAAGGACCTACCATTTGGAGATGTCTACCTCGATGAATACTGCGCCACCTCGCCGGACAATGACGTCCACCTTGAAGACCATGACAAGCTCTTCGCCAGGCTGCACAAGTACAACTTCACGCTCAACCCGAAGAAGACATTTCTAGGATTCCCTTCCCAAGGGTTTAGTTACGCTCCTAGGCCAAAAGGTGGATGTCTTTGGAACAATGACTACGGAAGACAAACTTGAAGCTATTCTGGACCTGGACTACCCTAAAAACACAAAGGACCTGGAACACATGATCGGCCTGGTTAACACCTTGAGGAAATCCCTGCCATACATGACCCAGTCGTTAGAACTATGGCATGACCTCAAGGCAGAGAACCTGAAGGAGTGCCCGCCAGGCAAGTCTAAAAGGAAAGCATACACGAAAAATGTTGGTTCCTAACTCGCTAGCGCTCTGCTAAGAACTCCGCTCAAGGAAGCCCAAACTGGCGATCACACGGCCGTCGAGCACTACTGCGAGGTTGTCATCACTGGCGACAACGCAGCTACCGGGAGCCACGGCGCTGGCCCCGAAGAAGCCTGTGTAAACGAGAACCGCTGTCTGGAATCACAAGGCACGACTAGCCCTGACCCAAAATGCAGTCGGAATGGACATGCTCACGAAAGTGCCTGCCTTCCATAAGCCCGTAAAGGACTTAAGCAACGAGAAAAAAATAGAATTATTCACAACGCTCTCTAAGGTTGCAACAATCCTCTTGTCTAGAACAGCAAAGCTATAAAGTTAGCATTGTTGGAACTAGGAATAACAGTAGACTTCAATTAGCGCAGGTTGTACGAAGCATACACTATGTACAGCAAAGACATAAATATAAATAACTTAGACAAATGCTAGAAAGAGTCTTTACATGCTACGCTATCAACAGTTGCTACACCGCTGCCTAGAGAAAAGGCGGATGGACATACGCTTGCTACGCTATCACTAGCTGCTAATACTACTAGACAGACTAAGGAATCTATTGTAAAGAAAAACGTTAAGCAAGTTATTGTTAAGAAAAGGTCCTTGTCAAGAAGGAGCCTAAGGACTACTCGCACATACTTCAAGGACCCGCACTGTTAATAACAGAACCAACACCTAAGCTACAGGCTGAGGCTAGTAAAGGGCAAGGCTAAAGCTTAACAACCCTCCTTAGCACACGAAAGGCGAAACGCACAAGACAAGACAAGACAAAGCTGTCGCAATGCGCTTAGAGCCCGAGGTCAAGTTGTAGATTAATTTAAAGGAAAGGAAGACTAAAGAAGACAGGCAAAAGCTATCTGATACTATTTATTCCTTTAAAACTATGCTACTAGGCTGCTAGAGGAAACAAGACAAGGCGAAAGCACCTAGAGAAGGCAAGCAACCGTGCCAACCTGCTTAGCACTGCAGGACAAGCATAAATATTTTGGAATTGGCTTAGGTTTCTTAGTTGTTATCTCTAGACACCTAGGCTATTGTCCTCTATGCTAGCAAAAACAGAACAACAAGGCGCAAGACATGGACTTTGCGCTGCTTGGCTGGGAAGATAATAAAAGAGAGTTGCTACTGCTGCTCTAGCATGACTGCATTGTGGACGAAGATGGCAAAGTTATGCGCAAGCGCAACGGCGTCACCTCCTGAGACTTCACTGGCTTTGATCTCTTAGAGCTGGATGATTATCAATTTGAGGTAGAATACCTTGTCCCAAACACAAGGAACAGCAAAAAGAGGTCCGCAGCAGTTGAACGAAAGAAAGAACTGCTCCCTAGCAACCCACCTAAGCTCCAAAGGGCGCCAGCCAAACGGACGCCAGCTAAACGAAAGGCACCAGCGTTAAGCAAGGCGGGAAAGAAACGGAAGCTTGACAAGGACGGCGGCATCGAAACTGATGGGCCATATGATTTCCTCCATGGCGCCAGTGACCTTGATCCAAAGAAGGATAACGACCACGACTTGGACCAATGGGGGCGCGACGCTGATGGTGTCCTGTGGAAGCCCGTCAAACAAAAAGCAAAGACATTGGACGAGCTCGACGACGAAGAAGTTGAGAAGTCCCTAAACCAGTACGAGTCCGACAAGAAGAACCGCGACAGGCTCTGATTGCCCAAGCCCAGCACCTGGCGGCATGACCATGCGACAGGAAATGAGCCTCCACCACGGTTTTCTTTCCCCGCGGTTTTCTTTCCGTGCGGTTTTCTTTCCTTGCGGTTTTCTTTCCTGGCGGCACGTGGCAAGTGAAATATCGTCTAGAACCAGTCACAAGTGAAAATTACCTAGGTATCCCAGAGGTGCCCTCGCCAAACATCACTTTCTTATTCGTTCAGACGTCGATTAACCATATATCTATCCCATAGATTTGATGCTTGATCGAACAGTGGGCCCGCGCTCAAGGCCCGGCCCTGGTCTTCTCTCTCAGATACCCCTCAATAACAGGATCTTCCTTCGCAACGATCTTGGCCTCAATGTCCCTCTCTTCCGGGCTCTTCTCCTCCACCTTCTCCTCCACATTTTCCTGCGCCTTCGATCCGCCCACAACTCCGGCAACGGTACTGGCGGCCGAAGTGACAGCTGCGGATGCCTGTGCGGCGACCTGCTTCGCTTGATCTATGTATCCCGGCGCGGGGGGCTCCTCTGGTTTGATGGATACGTCCTTGGGTGCCTGGCCGACAGTGGAAGGCTCCATGGTGACTGTCTTGTCGCCGTAGCCGTGGTCGTTCACTGCAGCATCAGGACTCCCTTCGGCAAGCTGGCCTGCAGCATGCGTTTGGTCCTGCTGCGTGTAGCGCGTCTCCGAGGTGCCTTCACGAATTGGCAGGCTCTTGGATTCTGCCGTGGTGGTGGTAGCAGGAATTGGGTCCGTCTCGGGAGTGTCAGTGCCCTCACCGGCTGGCTCCAGATCTACGATGGCTGGATCAGGATCCTGCGGCTGTGTCGCTGTACCGACGGTCGTAAGGCGAAGCTCGTCTTCTTCGATCGGCGTGTTTGGTATGGGTTGACCAGCCTTGATGTCTGCGTTGACTGGGTGGGGGATTTTGAAGATGGGCCTGTTTCTTGGTTGTCCCTTCTCGGTTCCGATTGCTATGGCTGTCATGCTCCCATCGTCGTGTTTCTCCCATGTGACTGGCCCAACCGGGAGTGTTTTCCTGTCCTCTTCAATATTGGGATCGATCCATTCTATGGAAGATTCAATCTCTGGCTCGAGGTGTGGCAGGTCACCCCATTTGAAGTCGAGCTGTCCTCCGTATTTCTTGGGGATATTCTCAGGGTCTATGTACTGAGAAAGGGTCGGAAAGACGTCGGAAGAGGAGAGGATGAAAATCTTGGATACGGTAATGGGATCAAACCACCGTTTTATCCAACCCCAGACTGTGGGGAAGAAGGCGGGTGCGCCGATGATCTGAGCCATGTTAGTCTTGGGCACTCCAAGCACATTGGACAGATCCGCATACGAAGATTCTATCCAGGGTTTCGGGATAATGTGCAGTCGCCAATTGCGATGCATCCTGCATATGCCCCTTCAAATTCCAAAACTGCTTCAGTCCGACACCGCTAATATCGACAATATTGTTGCTTTGAGAGATGGGAGTCTCGGGATGTCTCCGGGCAATGGCAGAGCACAGTGGCTGAACGAAGCCGGTCAATGATTCGTACAATGCGAACAAGCGGAGGTTCTTGGTGGAGACTTTGGTGGAGGTGGAATTGGAGTTGGCCAATTGCTTCTCGTATGCAGCAATGTTTTTGGAGTTGAGCGGCGCGACCTCGAACAGATAGACGGGAATTCCGCGCTTGTCGCGTCGTCCTAACCATTGAGGGTACTGTGCGGAGCTGTCAGCTTGAAGGTCGTGTGCGGTGAGGATACAGGCTCCGTACCAAGCGCCTTGTCTGCTCGTACTCGTCGACATCGATAGTCTTGTACAGATTGTCGATATCATGTTCTTTCCGCCAATCCTCTGTCTCCTTGAATTGTTTGAAGGCGTCGTGCGGTAGGAAACGCCTCGCGCGGAGGAAGCGCCTATAAGTGGAGACCACTGTTAGTGTCCGCTACAGGGGAGCGATCGGAAGTTGGGACGCGGGACGACGCAAAAGAAATTTCCACGACGTACAGCATGGTTTCGTCGTCATGGCTGGCTTCGATGTTCTTCTCAAGATGCGCATGGGTGTAGTAGCCTTGTTCCTGGCACAGCAGCTTGAACGCGTCCAGCTGCTGCTGCTGGCCGTCGGATAGATGGCCATAGTGGGACTGAGGGTATTGCGCCGACTCGAGGCGCGAAAGTTCGGCCATGGAGGGGTATCCGGAGCGTTGGATACCTAGTGATGAACAGTGAAAGAAGACAGCTCTGCAGACAAAAGGAGTGAAGAGGAAATAAGCAGAAAAGGTAAGCGGAGGGAAAAGAATAGGCTGGGAGTGACGTTAGGGCGCCCGTCCAGGCGGAATCGGCATTCCCCAGGGCTTTAAGCCTCAAAGCTAGCAAAGCTAGAGTTGGGTTGGGTTGGCTAGGTACGCACGTCCCTGCCCCTCAGCTTGAGAGTGCTTCGCCGTGTTTATTCGTGCGGAACGCCGGATACAGAACGGACGGAGGCGACACGGCCACCGAAGAAGATAACGGGGTCATATAACTGAGTCTCATGCTCGCTGGTGTCATCCGAGCCTGCCTCGTTGGCGTGTTACGGCTTGCCGCCAACGATGAGCTGGTCGGTTTGCTGATGAGAAGATCTGGAGGTGTGTTATCGAGCGCGGCATCTTATCGACAGCCGAGGCGCCCTGATAGGGCTTAGCCTACGATTTTCTGAGGTCATCACTCCTTCCAAGCGCACCTTGACACTGCCACGACCGACTTGAGAGACGACATCGCCACAGACATCTCGCAATGATGCCGCGCGCTTGAACGGGCGGCCGAGTACTACGATATGCGGACCAGTTTCAGAGGGCCATCATCGATTGTCTGAAAGCGAGCCTCGTGTTTGAGTTGGAAAAATACTGACAAGCGATCGCGACTCCGTCATCCTCCGCATCATTACCTCCGTCTCCGTTCTCCGTCCTCCGTCCTCCGTCGACCGCCTCACCGAATATGGCTTCCACTCGTACGCTTCCTGAGCTCCCCGCCGAAGTTCTCGAATCCGTCTTCCTCCACCTAGATGCTCCCTCTCTCTCCGCACTCTCGCAAACCTGCAAGTTCCTCCACCACTTCATCGCCGATGCCCATGTCGTTTGGCGGAACCTCTGCCTCACCACCTTTCAATTCTGGGATCCTCGTCATAATGTCGCCGCCAAGTCCTCCGAACCGCTCTCCAAGGCTGGCTGGCGCACACTCTTCCAGTACAGAGTCCATGCTCAGAAGGAAACTCGGAGGCTGTTGAACAGTGTGCTTCAGTCCCAGTACCGACGCGTCCAGCACATGGTCGAAGCCGCCGCTTACGGATACGACGCGAAAGAGACTTTACTGGAAGAGTTCGCCTGTCCGGATGACTGCGAAGATGTCCTGGCAAGGCGGTACTACGCAAATGCCTTGTTGGGGCGCATTCAGCGCGAGCAGGCCATCAACGTATGGAAAGACCTGAGCTGCGGAAAAGATGTACCGCTGGAGCGGGTGCTTAGCGCATACGACCTGTTTGCCCTGGTTGGCAGGGACGTTGATCTGGATATGACCTCAACAACTCTGGACCATCTGGCGCAGACACTGTTGCGCGAGTACCCTGGATTCTCGCAGATGAACACAAGAGCAAAGGCCTCCACACTGGGCCAATTTTTACACGATCAAGGCTTTCAAGGAGTGAGAGATGAATCGTACCGTGCCCTGCGAAACTCCTTCATTGGCTTGGCATTGCGTCTTCCAAAGCACGAATCCTTACCTCTGATCAGCGTGGCCATATACTGTGCGATTGCCTCCCGTGTCGGTCTGGATGCTTCGCCATGTGGCTTCATATTCCACGTATATTGTGTGGTCTCCGCTCCCAAAAACCATACGCTCGATGGCGAGTACAAGCCCACGCATTCTGATGAGCTTGACACCATGTACGTCGATGCCTTCCGAGCCGCTCAAGAGGTATCCAAGGCCAATTTGATTCGCAAGATGAAGGACCTGTCCATTCCAGCCTCCCAGCATGCATACTATCTTTCGCCCTCGTCCACGAACGAGATGTCGATCCGCACAGCGCGCAACATCATGACCTCCGTGCAGGCTGCTCGTCAAAATCGTGGTCCCTATCAACTGGGTGTACATGCCCAGTCCTGGGAGTCGCCAGAACCGGACGTGGACAGTGCATTCTACGGCGCCATCTGGGCTTGTACTCTCGCCAGCAACCCGAGTTTCGACGAACCCGGAACCATGCCCGCAAGCAGCCAGCGTGCCAACAACAGACGCCGCCAGTACCTACCATACCTTCTGGAGTGCTTTCAGACGCACTTTCCCTGGGACATAACGCTTCTGGAGGAGCACGTGATACCCCTATTCCCAGACACGCCTGAACAAAACCGTTTGAGAATATTCACCCAGTCGATGCGCAACGTCGATGCGGCGCGCAAAGATCTCAACCATCGCCCTGTAGAGAACGACAAGGTGTTGTTCAAAGTTGGCCAGCTGTTCAGACATCGGCGTTACGATTACGAAGGCGTGATTACTGGCTGGGATCCGGCGTGCAATGCGGGCGAGGAGTGGATCCAACATATGGGCGTGGATCGATTGCAAGGCGGGCGGAATCAGTCGTTCTATCATGTGCTGTAAGTTTGGGCCCCTTCGGATATACTCCCCTTCTTCCAACCCAGCACTTTCATATCTACCTGACCTGCACTGTGATAAGTACTAACGACGATCTTCTTATCCAGCGTCGACGACAAATCCGTCCGCTACGTTGCCGAAGAAAACATAGCTCCCGTGGACGCTGGCACCGAACCCTCAGCGGCCATGCTCGCCCTGGCAGGCCGTCACTTCAAACGATGGGACCGCGAAAACAGCATCTTTGTGAGTAATATCCGGGACGAGTATCCGGATGATTGATCCCTTTACTCTTTGATTCGTTGGGCATTGGCCCGGGGTGTTGTTGGTTCTTTCTCGTTTGGTCACGATCGGTTCTAGATGGAGTGGTTCTGAGTTTCGTCTGTAGGTCGGTTTCGTCTCCGGCGGTGCGTCCTTTACGGACGATGTGGATTTGGACGCATGACGAAAGAACGGATATTTTGTTCCCGAATTGAGGGAGAAGGACGGTCCCGTTTCCAGAAACATGAAAATGAGTTATGAACAGCCATTTTCGCTGAAAGAGACGAAGATCACGAGAAATGGGCAATGGATTGGCTTTTTTTTTTAGGTCGGAGTAAGGGCTTGGGCGGAACGTACCCAAGTGGGCATCCATTGCATATGACTTCTTTTCATAGATACTCTTGAAGGCTATTCATTCCTAAGAAATATTCAGTGGTAACTTTTGCCGATTGTTCGGCGTCTTCACCTGCAAACGGGTCCATCGCTTTTCTCAGAGCAAAGACAAGAGATACATGTATGGTAGTGCTGATGCCTCCTCTCCTGTCAAAGAAGTGCGTAGGTCATAGAAAATGGGTACACCCAGTCCGCAATAGTCTAGCGCTTTATTCCTCGTAGAGAGAATTAGAGAGCGTTGTAAATGGCATTATATAGTTTGTTTTCCTAGTCTACATAGACTGTATTAATTAGAGAGACATATAGTGGGGCTCTTTTCAGACAAATAAGCTTTAGAAGATGGTCGTCCCTGGGTACCTGCCTCTAATTATACTTCTTCTGTCGACTCCGTGACCACATCAGAATCAAGGCTAGAGGTTCAGGCCTCTTTGCCTTTGATCGTGCAGGCGTACTGCATGGCATTATGAACCGGTCTTCCACACTTCGGCAGTTTTCTCCTCAAGGCTATTTTTCCTACATGATTTCCATCAGTGGATGGAGGCCCCAGCAGCCACATTGCCATGTTCCGCATCTTCTGCCTCCTCGAGAAGTTCTTGTACGTACTACCCCTGCTTGGCCTGGAGTTTCGGGATTGGGAACGGGTGGGCTTCCGTGTTGAAGACGTAATCGTCCAGACTCAGGACATTGGGCTCGCTGAAAATGAGATAGAAGTACTTGAGCGTTTCGGACAACCAGTAACTTTCCATACTGTCGGCTTTTGGCGGTGACTCTGTGGAAACATCCCACAGAGCCGCGTTGCCGAACTCCGTCCGCGTGTGCTTCTCGATCGCTACAAACATGTCCCATGCGGCAGCCTGCCATCGCTGCTCGCCCGTAATGCGGTACAGGATGAACACACTCTCGATGGCTTCCGGACGTAGGAGATATCTCCTATCATCAATCGAGGTAAAGCCTTTGGGAAGTCGGAGATTAGCAATGTTCTGCTGAGGATCCTTCTCTGTGCCGCTGAGCTTAGTGCGGTTGTTGATATCGTCGCGCCACACTTGTTCGTCCCAGGGACAAGCATCGTGGCTATTTGGGCATGCGTGCAGGTGCGAGACTTCAGGCATGATGCCTGAGGGAGATGTCTTGTACGCCCAAACACATGCATCCGTTATCTTGCGACCAATATTGACGTGCTCTTTGTTTTGGAAGACCTTGCCTCCGAGCGCGAACATGCCACCGGCGAAGCAAACGAGATGCTGCATCTGGGGATCGAGGTTCGCGGTTCCGTGCTCGGAACGCGCGAAACCCGCCATGAGGATGTCGGTGTTCTCTCGCGTCATAGGCTTGAAGATGGTGCGCTCGATGGCCGTCTTCATGGCTTTTTCGTACATTTTCTGGTAGGAGGGTTCGAGGCCCCCGAGCAGTATGTGTTCCTTGAGCAGGTACTCGTAGGTAGAATCTGCCATGGCGCCCACGGAGAACACGGTATCCTCTGTGAAGACCCGTTTGCGCGCGTTCACTTTGATCGGCCACATGCCGGGCAACCTTGTGTTATCCTGTTGCTGAGCAAAGACCTGCGCGATACGTGCAATCGCGTCGTAGTATTTCTGATCGCCTGTAAGTTGCGCCAGCCGCGTGAATTCCATGCATAGGGAGCCGATTTCCGCGACCAGTACCTCCGAATCAGCGACCTGTCGTTCGGCTGCCGCCTTCTTGTGGGGGTTCCATCTGACCTTGGGCATCCGGTTGGGGGTGTCGAAGGAATGAAGAAGCATATCGCCCAGCTCTTTCGCCTTCTTCAGCAATATTCCTTCTTTGCTGAGCTCGTAAGCCGACAACAATCCTCCCAGATGTTTGATCGTGGTTTCAAAAACATTAACCTCATCGACGGCCACTGTCCCAAAATCAATCATCTCTACGTCCTTCATCGCAGACGTGAACTCCTCCCGAAACCCCATAACCAAAAGCGTATCCAGAGCATCGATCAACGTCGCCGCCCACCCACCAAATGGGTCTTCCGCGCCGCCAGATATCGGCTTCAGCTCGTCGTGCATCCATGCTCTGGCACGGTAGTTCTTCCAGCCGCGGAGGAAGGTTCTCTTGACTTCTTCGCGTCTCGTTTCGCGGATCTGCTTCGCCGTTGCGTCTTCTTGCACAAACTCATGCTGTATTCTCGGGAGAGGTAAAGGCTCGCCTTTTGGTAGGGATATCAAGGTGTGGACAGGAACAGGGTTCAGGACGGGGATCTGGGCCCAATCGTATCGCTTCGGTGCAGGAGGTTCTTTGGGGCCTTCAAGCTGCTGGGGGGTGTCATGTTGCTGCTCCCCTTCCTGCGGCTTTGCGGCTTCTGGCTCTTTGGGAGCTTCTCCTGGTTTATAGGACGGTGATGCAGAGTAAGGGAAGCTCAGGGAATAGAGCATATATAGAATGAAGAGGGCGATGACCGCATGCGCGCCGTAGCGCCTCAACGGCGCCATGTCTCGCGTAAGATCACCTTCGAGGGTGCGAAACGAGTATCGATGGATATCCAAGGGAGCATGAAGAGCGCTACATTACTGGAGAAGTTTCACGGGAGAAGCGTCACTGTTGACCGTCCCTATTAACTACAACACGAGCGACGAGGTTGAGACCCTGCCAAGCCCTGCCCCTTTGAATGGCTGCGGGACCCACCCCACCTTGGTCGCCTCGTTTCACATGTTACTCAGGAATCCATTGACAAGGGAAAACGCGTCCAGAACAAATTCACATAGTGATTATTGATGTAAAAGTTTTGTGCCGCTATATTCTACTTCCCTGGGAGCTTTCGAATTCCAGGAGAATCTCAACCTTGTCCCCAAGCACCCGTTGAGCAGCTGCAGGTATGAAGATGAAGCATACAGTGCTATGGGTGAGGTGTTGAGCCCTCACTTGTTCATAAACCTTTCAAGGTTTTCTTGAAGATACCCGTTGTTGGCCAACATCTCCAACCACCTCTGGATGACAGGGCCGTAGTCCCATTGGCGCTCCCCGGCATTCGCGTCTTCCGTCGCCTCCACATCCATTTCCTCCATGATCCTCTGTCCGAGCCTCTCCTGGTCCCTCAACAAGTTCCCGCGTTGCGCAATGAGCTCATCCATCTGCGACTGATCTATCTTTTCTTTCATCGTGAGCGGAAGTTCTGTCGTGGACAGCTGCTCCTTGGTGATACCCAATGAGTTGAGCCAGCTAGATGGAGCGGGTACAGACTCTGGGTCGGCGGTATCTGACACTAGGAAGGAGCGCCAATCCTGATTTGTAGTGTCGAGCCGTGCCTCAATGAAATCAACAGCGGTGAGTTTCCCGCAAAATGTGTCTCGCAAGCTGACGACCGGCGATTGAACCACTGAGAGGAGGCTATAGTCCTGGTCTCCCGCAGCCGCCATGAGCGCCATCATGCGGGTTGAAGCAATCTCCAACCACGATTCCGGATTGCTAGGGTCATAGGCGCCCAGGTTCGTAGGCTGGTAATCCATACCGTCCAATTTCCAGACATGACCATCAATTGGGAGGAAGGCGATGAAATGATGGGCATTTTCTTCGCTAAACCCGCTGTTATCGGATGCATTGGAGTCACGGGACTTGCGTCTGCCCCTGGATTTATGTTTCTCCACCTTGTGAGCCAGATTCTTGTCGTCCTCAAGCATGTCCATCTTCTTGGCAAACGAGTTGTGGATGCGCTTTACAAACCGGAAGCTCGCGAACGCTTCACCACGAAGGTAGGGAGTAAGCTCACTGGTGAATTCCTTGAACTGGCGAAGGTTCTCTCCAAGCTCAACTCCTTGAGAATTCATCAAGATGTTCATCATAGCGAGCGTAGCACAGCTGTTCTGCGCGGGCATTTGATTTGCAAACCAGACATTGTCAGGGCATGTCTTTTCCCTCTTTTCGGCATCCTCGGAATCTCGATAACGGAACAGAAAGATGAGGCCGTAGATCGGCTGAGGTAGAGTCTTCATCTCATCGGCGTCGATGACAAACACTTGACGTACACTGACTCCCTTTACGCCCATCATCCGGATCATGGCGGACATATAGGCGGGGTCGGATTCAATTTCGCACCATCCCTCCCATTTCGCCTTGTCGAGTTCAGTTGCTTGCGCCTCGGGCGTTCCTGGCTTCACGGGCGTCTTCGGCTCGTCCTTGGGTTTCTTGTTGGATCGATAATCCTCGTTGTGCTCACTCGAGGCCCTCCGCTTCTTCCGACTCTCATCGTATCCTTGGTTCTCACCATTCGTCTTATCAGTCGTGCCCAGGTTGGTCTCATTCGCGCCATGGACAGCATGGGCAGCGGCAAGGCTGTCGGGGTTGTCCATGTTGCGGACATTGTTGGCGTTGGTCGCAGTAGCAGGTGGATGAACCTCTGCACCATGCGCCAGAGGGGAAGTGCTCTGATCTTCCATCATAATGAAACGAAAACAGAAGAGGAGATGGCAATCAGAAGATGAGAAAGGCACAGAACAAGAACTCAACGGCCAGCGTGAGTGAAGTGATCAAGTTTGCAGGTGTTTTGAAAACAAGCGGAGAGAGATCAGTCTGAAGGAGACCATGGTGGCAGACTTTCCAAGTCTTGGCCCCGCTAGTGAGCGTCAAAAGAGCCGTTATTATTGTACGAGAAGCGAGCTGGTGAAGGTGAAGCACAGAGATGAGAAGTGGTGAAGTTGATCGCCGTCCTCGAAATGGATTCATGCCGTCGGTCGGTGGTGGCCCAAGCTCCCGATGCTCCCGTGCCAAGAGGCGCTATGACCGCAACGGACGACGCGCCGCGAAACTTTGGTTTGAACAAGAAAACAACAGAACGAAAGAACAACAACGAGCAAAACTCCGCTCCAACAACACTCACAACGCCGCCGGACGATGCCAATCTGACCTCCCGCGTGATGGACGGCACTCCGCGACGAGGGCCCGGCGGATTTCCCGCAACGCCGCAAACGAACCGCTCTCCAGGCATACGCAGTCCGGGTGCTACAGCCACACCCACTCGACCAAATGTGCGCTCTCCGCTACCCCAGGTGCCCAAGGCACCCGAGCAGAGCAGCTCAGGACCTCTAATACCGACCCATGTGCTGGACGCTGCCCAGCAAAGGCTCTACGCTGTCGGGTTGTACGGTCTACTTCTCGCATGGAAGTTGTACGACTCTTACACCCTGACCCTAGATGAGGAGACTTCGACATGGGAGTTTCTGAAGTGGTCATTTATAGACATGGTTTTTGTCTTCGGGTTACCACTATTTGAAATCCCGTGGCTTGAATGGGGTAATATCACCGCTTTCCTGCTCTTTGGATTGCATATGGGCATCAATGCAATGTTGATGTTCCAAATTGGCGTATGTATACTCACTACGCATTTCCGAAACGACACTGATGTTTGTTTTAGATCCCCGTTCAATCGTGGATTTATTCGCTGGGCGCGTACTTGTACAGCAGAGAACTTACGATCAGCGAACGAAGTGTTAAGCCCGGTGCCATTCTTTTCAACGAGTCCTTAATACTGGGAAAACAAATTATAAACATCTTGCCTGAAGGGTAAGTCACCCATTCTAGCATGCAGACGGTACTGACATTTCCAGATCTGCTATATTGAATCCAAACAAGGATTCCTTCTGCCTCAACGCTTCAGTCACCCACTTGGATTTACCCATCATCGTCAACCAGACGAATCCGACGTCTATCGAACTCCTCCGGATTGATCTCGAGACCAATCACAATGAGACAATTCTGCTTTCGAAAAGTGAGTGCAGATCGATGATGAAAAGGGCCAGGAAGGCACAGAAGCCCAAGGACTCGGCAAGCCCATTGGAACTACACTACAATGTCAAGAAGACGGGTGTTTATCTCTTGAAAAAGATCGTTGATGAGAGCAATCTTGAGGTGCGGCCAAGGCCGTCGAGTGCCGTTGTCGTTGCATGCCCACGGGCCCGGGTAAGACAAACCGGACAGAATCGTTGCCGCAACGATCTCTCTGATGTCGCTCTGGAAGTCGAGGGGGTACCCCCGCTGCGCCTCAAGTACCGTACCAGCATTGGGGCCAGATCGCGCGAGGCCGAGCTGCAAGGTCTCACGCCCGAAAGCTACAGCTCGCCCCTGTCGAAGCATACCTCCCAAGCCCTGATTCGCACTGCACGCGAGGATGTGTCCTGGGCGCAACCGCAAATGGTCACCGTATCCTTAAATGAGACACTAGGAGAAAGTGGTCCATGGGCATACATCGT
The DNA here is from genome assembly GCA_019022765.1 of Westerdykella sp. P71. NCBI lineage: Eukaryota > Fungi > Ascomycota > Dothideomycetes > Pleosporales > Sporormiaceae > Westerdykella > Westerdykella sp. P71. Next base: position 68,117 of record JAFHBW010000015.1, on the reverse strand, counting down.
AGAGGAAGTTACCGATGCGCTCGGGAATCATGTCAGTTTCATTGGTCACGATGAAGAGGAGAGGCCGAAGCACAAGACTGCACCAATGCACGGCTTCACCGTGCACGAACGACCGAATATCGTCTTGACCGATTGCAATGCACAGAGCCCTCTTCGAATTGCAAAAGGGAAAGTCATTCGTTTGCCTGTCAAGTATGGCTCAACAGGAAAGCATGCCATCAGCTCTCCGCATATCATCGAGTATCTCTTCACACCGGAGGCAGATCTGCTGCCTGACGGAGGGCATAGCTCTTCTGCGATACTCAAGAGGGAAACAATGCGTACCAATCGCGATCAGCCCGTGATCGCCGCGAGCGGCCTCTACACTTTGAAATCCGTGTCGACAGAGTTCTGTGAAGGCGAGGTGCTGGAGCCTGCGTCTTGCTTACTTCAGAATCCTCCCGAACCGGAGCTGTCCCTGTCAAAGGAAAACATCGTGGACAAGTGCGCCGGCAATCCCATTGGCATGCGGGTCTCCCTGGATCTTATTGGTTCGCCGCCTTTTTATATCAAGTACCAACAGCAAAGAGCTGGAGAACGGCCGTCTCGCCCGGAAGAAATCGAAGTCCAAACTCTTCGCAGCACACTGGAACTTACCCCCAAAGAAGCTGGTCACTACACTTACACATTCTTGTCAATACGGGACTGGGTCTACGAAGAGAGGCCTCTGCACAACCTGAAGCTAGTACAGGACGTAAAACCATCGGCTTCTGCCCATTTCATAGAGGCCGAGGGTGTGAAGCAAGTATGCATCGATGATACCGTAGAGTTTGATGTTGGGCTTCGCGGTGAGGGTCCATTCACGTTGGAGTACGAACTTGTGCACAACGGAAAACGCCAGAAGAAGTCTGTTGTGGTCGAAGATGAGCACTACACTATCAAGACGGAAAAACTGCGCAATGGGGGCGAATATACTATATCATTGGCCAGCATTACCGACCGACTGGGCTGTAAAGAATTGCTCAAGGCAGAGAGTAGGGTCAACGTCCGGCACGAGCGACCCAAGGCCTACTTCGGTCAGATTGACGGCAAACAGGCCGTCATGGCCCTTGAAGGGAAAGCCGTAGAACTTCCTCTACGTCTCACTGGCAGTGGACCATGGCGACTTGAGTATGAGAATTTGGATACGAAGGTGGTCAAAAAGGTCGAAATCGCGCAAGCCAATTCCAAACTACGAATCGACGCGTCCGGAACTTATCAACTGCTCGCGGTGCGCGACAGAGTATGCCCCGGGTTTGTCGACGAAAAGACGGGCCAATTTTCTGTAGGATGGATTCCGCGTCCTCTCATCAAGATTCCGGCATCCCCGTCCATGGTCCTCAAAGACGGTCAGTACATCAGAGAGGAGGTCTGCGAAGGAGAAGAGGACTCATTCGACATCACGTTGAACGGTACGTATCCAAACCACCTCCGTTTTATTATTGACTGACTGGAATCAGGATCGCCTCCATTCGAGTTCGCATATGAACAACAGTTCAAAGACAAGAAGAGCGGCAAGACGGCCGCATTGAAGAGGAAAGATATGCGCGCTCCCGGTGGAACTGCGTCTATCCGCGCGGAAACTGCTCAAGCCGGCACTTACCAGTATAAGTTTGTGCAGCTTGCCGACGGGAAATATGATCACTCTCCGAGACACTTCACACCAGTGACCATTTTGCAGACGGTTAATCCTCGACCTAGCGCTCGTTTTGATCATCCAGGCAAGACCTACAGTTTCTGCTCACGTGAGGCTGACGGGGAGGAGGTCATCCCCATGACTCTCGAGGGAGTCCCTCCTTTCTACCTCGAGGTAGAGATTAAGCACTATGGCACCCCCAAGCCGGATGTTAGTGTTCACAAATCGATCAACACGAACAAATATGACCTCAAGATCGAGCATCGCAAGCTCAATTTGGGCCACTCGACAATCTCTATCCGGAAAGTCAGAGACTCACGTGGCTGTACCTATAAGCCACCGCCCGGCGGCCCGCGCGTCCAAATCAGCGTCCATGATGCGCCCACGGCGACTCCGATGGAAGACCGAACCGACTTTTGTGTTGGGGAGCGCCTTTTCTTCGCTCTCGGAGGTCAAGTGCCGTTTACCGTATTTTATACCTTTGAAGGCAAAGAGCGCAAAGCCTCGAATCCTGGAACCACCTTCCGCCGTCTTGCGGAGCTTCCCGGAACCTTCACGCTGACGGGTTTGAAGGACTCAGCCTCGGACTGCATTGCTTCCCTTGATCTGACCAAACGCATTCATCCCATACCCTCAGTCCGGCTGTCTGGCGGTCAGGTGTCGAAAGTTGACATTCACGAGGGTAGTGGCGCAGATCTGGAGTTTGAGTTCTGGGGCACGCCGCCGTTCGAATTCACGTACACGAGAAGCACGAACGAGCAGAAGGGCAGAAAGAGTAAGGTTCTGGAGATCCGAACTGAGGTCTCACATGAACACTTCTTGAGCATACCCGTCCAAGAGGAGGGCACTTATGAGGTCGTTAGCATCAAAGACCGGTGGTGCAGCTACGCCAAACAGATCGAGGGGATAGACGTAGGTAAAGGTGGCGGCGGCCAGAAGCTGCTGCAGTATTGAGACAGCAGCCTTGGGCTGGACGATGATTGGAGTTTATGTGAATGAGCATTTCGCGGCGTTAACTGTGTCATGGGACTTTCCAGGTTTTGAATTCGGAGGCAACCGATATGCATAGAGCGAGTTCATTGAGTGTATGCTCATGGCAAGCAGTCCTTGCTGGGATCCAGATACCTATCTGTTTTGAAGAAAAATTTGGCGCGTTGTCTGGAACTTGCTGTAGGAAGAATGTAAATCGATACCCACCTGAAAATTCGCCATAGCCAGTATACCCAGGTAGGTGCGAACTTGTGAAAATCCTCATCTTCTTGGCTAACAAATCAGCCATCGTTCACCGGCGCCGTGGCTCCTTCCAGTCTGCAAATCCGCTTATCCGCTGTTATTCGGATTGCGGTGGTGGCGGTGTGCCATAGATTTACGTCCAAGACTTCAAAATCCACGTAATCCGCCCACTCACGGCATGTGATTCAACCATTGTCATCAATTCACCTATGAATCTCCCCGAAAGGCAGACTATGTGGCTGAGTTTAAGGGTCTGTTGCCAATCAGGCGACCCTCAGGATCGTTCCAGCTGATGGTTGCGTTCCGCACTCCATGTTCAAAGTCCAATCGATGTCAGACGGTGGCTTACGTTGGAGAGACACGCGAGAGATCCACCGCAATCGCCCCTCAGCCTTGTACTCAGGTCTTATTGGTGGCGCTAACTACTTCCAGTGTTGGGAGTAGTTTACAAATCGTTCATCCAATTACATGGTGTTTATGAGAGGAATCGAAAACGACTGAGCGTTCATCATTGTGAGTACTATGTCTTTTACATCGCACTACCCATCTCGTGCCCAAATCCAGTAAAAAATCCATTGGCACGAGATAGCATTGTGCCCGGTAGGCTCTTACCACCATCATAGCCCAGGAAGCATACCAGCAGCTAAGGAGGACGTCAGCGTAGTCGCTCTCTGATACCATGGCGTACAGGCCTGAGTAGGGGTCCGTTTGCCCTATGCCAGGGTGTTCTAAGCAGATCCACGGTGAAAAGTGGTTCACGAGACCAAAAGCTGAGAAATCTATTTCAAGCATCAAGTGACCCGAGTATAGTCTCAGAAAGTGGACTCGCTGAGTATATAAACCCTTCCCTTTTCCCAGCACCTGTGTGTCTTTTGGAAACCAACAAAGTTCGTTTTTCTCCATACAGACTGAGATTTTATCACCATCATCATGGATCCAAGCCAAAAACCCATTCAACCTATCACGCAGATACCTCTTCCACCAGTTGACGAGCCAGCCGAATACAACAAGAACTATATCTTGTACTGGAACTTTGTCGGCCTGGAACTTAATCGGCTCACGCATACCGTTAATGGCCCATTGACTGGACCGCCACTTTCAGCGAGAGCTCTGGGTATGCTACATTTGTCTATTCATGATGCCTACTTCGCCATCAAACCATCAGGAACATTCACAACTTTCTTGACCTCCGGCCATGAGAATCCCGATTATCGTCTTCCTGGACTCAATGGCGCGGATGATGCTCGTCAAGCTGTCGCAGGCGCTTCCATCACCATGCTGTCTCGTCTTTATCTCCAGCCAAACCCCAATGTGTCCCGAAATGCCACTGCCCAGCTCCAGGCCTTGCTTGACCGGTTTATCGCTGGCTTTGCCGGACTGGACCCTCACAGCAGGAGTTTCCTATTTGGAAGTGAGGTAGCTGCCGTGTTCTATAAGCTTCTCTTCCATGCACCAGGTGCAAGTTCCGAAGGGTACCATCCCACTCCCGGTCGGTATAAGTTCGATGATGAACCAACCCATCCTGTCTTTCTGGTCCCTGTTGATCCCAACAATCCCGACGGACCGAAGAAGGCCGTTAAAAATTACCACGCCCCATTCTACGGCGCAACTGCAAAACGCTTTGCAACTCAGTCCGAGCATCGTATTGCTGACCCACCCGGCATCCGTTCAGCTTCAAAGGAACTCGTGGAGTACGATGACGCCCTGGATCATGCCATCCGCATGGGTGGTGCCCAAACGCTAAGTTCGACCAAACGCAGCCCCTCTCAAACTGCAAAGGGACTTTTCTGGGCTTACGACGGCTCCAACCTCATTGGAACGCCGCCGCGCGAGTACAATCAAATCATTCGCGTGATCGCTGTCAAGTACAGACTAGAACCGGATCTCGAACACAGCGAGGTCAACAACGCCGATTTCGCACGCCTCCTAGCTCTGACCAACACCGCATTGGCGGATGCAGGCATTTTCTCCTGGAAAGAGAAATGGGATTTCGAGTACTGGCGCCCACTGAGCGGTGTCCGCGATGATGGCCGTCCTGATCATGGCGACCCTTTCTGGCTGTCTCTTGGGGCTCCGGCTACAAACACGAACGATATCCCCTTTAAGCCGCCTTTCCCTGCTTATCCCAGCGGACATGCCACCTTCGGCGGTGCAGTTTTCCAAATGCTTCGTCGCTACTACAACGGACGCATTGGAAACTGGGCCCCTGGCGAACCGGACACCATCTCCTTTGACCACGTCTCTGAAGAACTCAACGGCATATCGCGGGACCTGCGAGCGCCGTACGATCCCACCCTTCCCATCGAGGACCAACCCGGAATCATTCGCACGCGGATCACTCGCCACTTCGACTCCCTCTGGGAAGCCATTTTCGAGAACGCGGCATCCCGAATCTTCCTGGGCGTGCACTGGCGTTTCGATGCCGCCGCCTCTAGGGACATTTTGGTGGCGACCGAGACGAAGGATGTGTATGCTTTGGATAATAGGGGGGCGACAGTTTTCCAGAATGTGGAGGACATCCGGTACACGACGAAGGGGACAAGAGAGGGGTTTGAAGGTCTATTCCCCATTGGAGGCGTCCCGCTTGGGATGGAAATCGCGAATGAGATTTGGGAGGCTGGTTTGAAGCCAACGCCCGCGGACAAGCAGCCTAAGCCGCCGGCCAAGAGTGCTGCTGACGGCAATTAGGTGTAAGTGAAGGTATGGATGTAAAGTTGGGCAGATTGGCGAAATTGCTTCCGTCTTGCGACGTTTAGTACATTCCCTTGTGATTCGAAAGAGATAGCCTTCTCTAAGCGTTCAGACTATGTACTGGGGGAGTACTATATATCCGGGGGCTCAACTGGTTGATGAGTAAATTAGTAGTAGTTTCATTTGTATTTGGGAACTTATAATACACTGGCCACAACGCCTAGAAACACATATAATTCCAACGTTTCCTTAATCAACACCCATCCAGTAATCCTTAACCAAATAAGCCACATATCCAACGAACCCGGCAACAATCGCCTGTGATCCAAGGTAACCAATTCTCCTCCCAACTCCGCCGCCTTCCTCCTTTCGCAGGCCCAGTTCGACGTGTATAATGCGGGCAGCGAGGAGGGCACCGAGGCCATAGTTGATTATCCGTCTGCAGATAGTTAATAGGTCCCACGTACGATTGTGCGCTGTGGAGATATTGAGATCAAAAGCAAGAGGATTGTAGCCTTACCGATCAGCACCATTCAGCTCGGCCAGCAGAGCTACTATGAATGTCATAGGTACATTTTCAGCGAAATTGCCCTGGGAGCGGATGGCAACATATAGTGGATCTAAGCCCGGGGAAGCGGCTCCGGACTTGGTGCCCATGTGTCTGGCCCTCTGTTAGTATGGAGTTTGCGACAGGTAGATACATGGAGTTGCCAATGGGATGTCTTATGGCATACACTTTCGTGGCCAGGCGTTGAAGGAGGACCCGGTTTTGGAGGAACATGTAGTATGCGGTGAAAGGCGCGGCCCATGTTGCTGTCGCGGGCGCAATGAGGACGCCTAGCCCGACTCTAGTTGTCATTGTGAGGTTGATCTGGAAATATGCACCGACGGGAATCGTGATGAAGTTGGCTGAGATTCAATAGCAAAGTCAGTTCAAGCTTTCAATCGTGATGACTGAACAGATCTAATGTCTTGGAAATGCAGTTCATATAAAGAACTTCCAAATGACTTCATGGTGGTGAATGATGTTGTCATCGTTTGGTCTAGTGGCAGGTCTAACAGGTAGCTAGTATGCGGGGAACCTTAACTGGAGACCTGGACACGTGCATGGAAATCGAATAGTGGTACAGTAGTGCAAAACGCTGATATATGCAATCCAACCCAAACAGAACCGTATACGCCGGAAATGGGGAGAGAATGGCCATGGTCCCGTCCCTAAACGAGAGAGATGGCGATATCACCGCTTCTGAACCGATGAGCGGATGCTACTGGAGACCATCTGGGGATCTTACTGGGCGCAAATGCTCTGCATCGTTTTCCCGATTATCATCTCGAGCCTCTTTGAGCATATTGTCGATGCCTTTCTCCTTCAATACTTTCTATAACAGATCAGGAACAGGCCGATGGTGAGAGAAAGGATAACCTCTTACTGATAGGCATTTCTCATACTGCTTGAACAGCCCCTCGCAGTCGTCGGTAGTTGCTGTGCCCCGTAGATACTCTACACGAAGTCAATGCTGAGATGGCAAACCTGGTGGACAGAACACTCTCACTCTCGCTATACCACTTGAGAAAGCAGTTGTCGTATCGTCTACAGGTTGTTTTAGCATTATTCTGGTGGAGAATAAATACCCCAATCGACCTACTCTTTGACTTCGTTGCACTCTGGCGCTAATGATGCCGACATTGTAAGGTGATGGTTTTGACTTTCCAGATGGCCGAGGAGTTGACGCTGATGCAGGCAACGGTGATCACTGCTTGAGGTGGAGCGGTGGCACTGCTAGTGGCTGAGATGTTGGAGCGACTCTTATCGATAAGAAACTTTCTGTTGCCAAGCCCTTCTCCATCGCGCATTTTCCGCAACAACTTCCACTTCGGACCTTCGTTACTGAACACCGCCCCTCATTTTCACTCCGTCTGCCAGATACTTCCGGGTAGCTTACGGCAAACACAATTACCAACAACTTGTGCTCCGCTATGGTAGTTCCGGGACCGTAAACGCCTCCATGGATTCATTCAAAGAACTCCAGGACTCCATCTCGAGCGCCCTTGTTTCGACTACGCGCTCCGCAACCAGGCTTAGCAGCGCGGACATACCTTTCCAACGCTCCCTCGATCCGGAAGTAGGCACAGCAATCGACGAGCAGAATGCGCGGCTTCTTCAACTCGCGCAGCGTCTTCTCCAGAATGCTGCAGCGAGCTCGGGCGCTGTAGGTCCAAAGCTCCCCGACGTCGAGGCCGTAGACGCCAATTGGAGGGGCATCGTTGATGTCGTCGACAGCTTGCTTGAGAAGGCGGACACAAACCTGGACGAATACACCGGTGTCGTGAAGCGCATGGCCCAGGGGGATGAAGAGGTAAGGAGAGCTGCTACCCGTTTCCGTACGTCAACTTACAATGATTAGGCCGTTTCTGCCAAAAAGAGCCGTCATGCAAATCTCCCAAGAACATATCCTAAACCCCAACTTTTATTTGAACATCCTCCCAAGAATGACGAAACAGGAGGCTTCAGGCCTCTGCTTTCAACAAAGCCTCATGCGAAAATACCCCTTGAGGAATGCTTAAAAGCTTTCAGAGATAGCAATGGCAATGAGCAGTACGGAGCCTCCCAATCTTAACCAGACCTTTTGGCTTACAAATTACAGATACCCTCATCCTTATCAAACAGAGATCGAGTCATACCAATACCCTCCTTCCATGTACCAAAAGTCCGAGCCGATCCCATATCCCCCATTTGAGACGACGACAGCAACATTCGTAGATACCCCTGAAGCGCTGGCCGATATGTTGGCGGAGCTCAAGACGGCGAAGGAAATCGCCATTGATCTCGAACACCATGACAACCGATCCTACATAGGTCTTGTGTGTTTAATGCAGATTAGCACACGGAACAAGGACTGGATAGTCGATACTTTGAAGCCCTGGCGTCGGCGACTGGAGTGCCTAAACGAAGTCTTTGCCGACCCTAGCATAATCAAGGTACGACCTCTTCGTCGCGATTGCATTTTTTATTTTATTTTGAGACTTACAAAGTCAGGTCTTACATGGTTCTTATATGGACATTGTGTGGCTCCAAAGGGACCTGGGCTTGTATATTGTTGGGCTATTCGACACCTATCACGCCGCAAGAACGCTCGGATACCCCGGCGCAAGCCTGGCGTTCTTGCTTAGCAAGTTCGTCAACTTCCAGGCTCAAAAACAATACCAGATGGCAGACTGGCGAGTCCGGTGAGTCGATTTGCACACAGGACACTCCAAAATGCTAACCTTCCCTAAGGCCCCTCGGTGACGAACTCTTCGATTATGCACGAGCTGATACCCATTTTCTACTTTACATTTTCGACTGCATGCGGAATGAGCTTGTTGAGAAATCCGATTTCTCGAACCCGGAGAAGGACAAGGTCACAGAAGTTCTGAAGAAAACACGCGAGACAGCACTGCAACGCTACGAAAACCCCATATACGACACCAAGCTCGGCCTAGGCGCAGGAGGCTGGTACCGACTCATCTGCCGCACACCTCTGCAGTATACCCCACAGCAGTTTGCTGTCTTCCGCGCCGTGCATAAGTGGAGAGACGATGTTGCGCGTGCAGAAGACGAGAGTCCGCTGTTCGTTATGCCCAACCATTCTGTGTTCTCTGTGGCACGGGCAATGCCTGATGATCGGACGGCACTGCTCAGTATCATGCCGCATGTTTCGCCTATCTTACGCGCCAGAATCGATGAGCTTTTGGCAGCCATCGCAGAAGGCAAGAAGGCAGGGCCTGATGCGCCGGATCTGAACGAGACAATCAAGAAGATTGAGGATATGAAATTCAAAGAGAGAGAAGATGCAAGGGCTACGAAGCCTGTCAGCGAAGAGTTACCTAGAGCACCGGCCCTTGAATCTGCACCCCTCGTCGCCACATTGGACTTCCCACCCCCTCGAGCATCTGCATCCAAGTTCTGGGGCCGTCTGTGGAGTGGCGGCTCCGTAGATCAAAACAGGCCGGCTTCGACCTTGGGGATCAGCCTTGCGCTTCCTTTACCACCGCTGACGGCTGAGGTATTCGCGAGTGACGGTGGTCCGGCCGTGGTAGAGACACCCGTGGAAGAACGTCCGGAACCCACGTTTGTCCCGAAGGAGGAGCGTCCGGCGGAGGATAAGCGGTCGGATATCTTCATCGTGAAGCAGCTTGGAGGGAAGCGCAAACGCGGGCGTGTCGAGCCGGTGAATGAGCAACAGGAGAGTTCTTCTCTCCCGGCGTCGGATTTGGCAGCCAACACCGACGAGGTGATGCTGGAGGAGGACGAAGTGTCCCGACGGAAGAGGGAGAAGGCGCTCAGGAAAGAGGCTAAGAGGCTCAAGAAACAGCGCGAGAGAGCAGCACAGGAGGAAGAGGGGGAAGGAGAGGAAGGGGAAGTGGAGGAGGAACCTGCATTCGATTATGCCTCTGCGCCGTCGGTGCTGCGAGCGCATGCAGCAGAGAGGAGCCAGGCTGGGGGTAGCGGGAAGAAGAAGCGGGAGAAGAAGAAGGACCATGGATTCAATCCTTATGCGAAGCTGGCGGATGCGCCGAAGGGGCTACCAAGGACTCAGAAGGAGAAGGCGGGGAAGAGTAAGACGTTTAGGTCGTGAGTGGACTGTGGGAGAGGGTTGGTTGGTGCGGAATGGCCTATTGGTTGAGAAGTTTTTTCTCCCTTCTTAGTACATATTCCGAGTGTGTATGATACTCTGACTTCCAACTGGCAGTCAAGCTATAGCATGGCCGGCGAAAAGGACTCGTTCAAGGCATCAATGGACTATTCAGCATACACTCCATTCCATTCTCCATATGTTCACTGTGATTCCTCCCTTTCCACACATGTCCTCCTCAACTAACTCACACAACCAACCCATCCAACACCCTCCAAAAGATCCCATAGTTACCCTCCCCTTGCTTCCCTCCTTCCCCTGCCCTCGCATTATCCATCACCGCAAAGACCACCTCCTCCCACCACCCACCGGTGAACTCCTCCTCCCTCAACACCTCGAGGAACATTTGCGCAATCTCCTCGGGCGGATTATTAAAAGCGCCACAGCCCAGCGCGCCGAGCACGAGTTTCGTGTGGCCCTGGTGGGCAGCCACGCGCAGGACGGTGCGGATCTTATATCTCGTGATCTCCGCGTCGGAGGCGCGGAATGAACCTGCGGAGGTGAGGTAGGGGTCTCGGATGGCGGCGAGAGTGATGACGGATGTGACGGCAAGGTCAAGGCATTGGGAGGGGGTGGTTGCAGCCGGATTGTGGAGGAGTAGTTTGTGCCCCGCGGAGAGGGCTTCGCGGATGACGAGGACATGTGGGGTATAGAGGGCGGAAAGAAGGGGGATGGGGTAAAATTCTTTGTGGAAAGAGAGTGACAGCGTGGAGCGGTAGCAGAGGGCTTCTTCTTGGGCGAGGGCGCCGTTTAGCCAGCCGCCGCCCGGGTAGCGGTCACTGGCTAGGTTCAAGAGGGCCACGGGTTTGGAGGTGGGTGGAGCGTTTGCATTGGATGACGGGGTTTGGGCATTCGTGACTTTGTCGCTGCCATTCGAGGTTGTTGATGTAGAAGGTAGGAGTGACCGTGCTGTAATTCCAGGTTGTAGGTGCAGTGCTGCATCGAAGCTGTCTTGATCCAGAACCTGGATCCTCGTCCCCTTATGTCCTGCTCTAGAATCTGCCGCTGGCAGCTGGAAGCCTGGGCAATTTTCTGGTTTCAAGGGAGCTAGGTCTTTAAAGTGGTGAATCGAGGCGGCTGCCGGGTTTATGGAGGCTGGAAGCTGGGAGACAATGGTGGGCAGGACGGACAACGTCTCGGCGGCGGTGTCGCGCAGTCTGTTTCGAAGGTCTTCACGACGGCTCTTTGCAAACGGAGATGTTGCTCTAGCAGATGAGCTCCCCGCTGTGTCCTCTTTTTCAGGCTGTCCTTTCGAGGAGTGTTCCTTGGGTTTTTGGAACGGCGAATCTCTCTCTGGGCCTGGATCGCGCGGTTCCTCGCGACTGTGGCGCTCCTCGAAGAAAGATCGACGCTTCTCAGCGACGAAAGCCCGATGTTTGCCAGAATTCTCTTTCCTGTGGTCTTCCATGGCAGGTGGTGTTTTGGTTGAGTGTTTGCTTGATGGGCCGCCCTGGGATCGCAACTCCCCGCGGTCTGGCCGTTTGCCATTGAGGGAGGAGCGATGCTTGTTAGGGAAATGTCTCCCCGCGACTTCTTCCTGGGACGGAGGGGACCACTTTAGACCTCTCTTCTTAGGTGAAATGTCACGGTGCAAATCGTCCCGCGCGCGGCGTTTCTCGACGGATGGAGCTCGCGGCCTGTCAGAGGAGTCCCTCTCTACACTTGCTCTCAAGTACGGCTCCGAACCATATCTCTTTCCACGTGGGCGCTCGGTCGCGGAGGTTTTGGACGTGACCGTGCCCCTATCTCCTACCTCCTCTGTTGATAAGCGTCCCTTCGGATGGGAAAGCTCTCCATCGCCGCTTCTCTCGACAACGTGAGGCGTAGGTGACGAGCTCCTGATTGAGCTCTCAGCCGGTTCAGAAGGTTTCTTTTCCGGGTAACGTGCCTTCCCACGAGGAATTCTTTTGAAGCTGTCGAAAATCTTGGGTTGCATCTTGATTGGCCCCTGTAGGCTGTTCTGGTGGCTCGGAAGAGGTTTGGTCTAGTTGGACGGGAATTGGGTTGCCGAGTAGATGCATGAAAGTGAAAGAATAATTGTGGAAACCAAATGCCTGTCGTTTTATTTTATTGTTTTCTCCTCTTCACCGCCTTGACCAGTGTTTAGTTTTACCGATATGAAATATCATTCAGGCAACAACCAACTGCAAGCTTAAGGGGCGTAGGTCATATTGTTAGCTTCCTCCAGATGCGATCTGGAACTGCGGAGACGATCGAAAGCATTATTGTTGGTGATGCCCATAAGCCTCACAAATGACGGTGATGGAACATGTCCCATCCATATGTGAATTCTTCACTGACGAGACGTGTCTCGTCCCATGTTTGTTCAGATGTCCGTTCGGAGGTCAGCCCTACGGGCGGCCCGTGCTCTCTTGCCCCACACTGGACCCTCACCTTCTGATATTGATCCATGGCTACACTTCACTCACAACAATCCCACTCCCTCGCGCAAACACCGCAGTACCACTCATCAAAACCTCTTGGGGCCGATTGGCGTTTTTGGCACACCAAACCTTCCTACTTCATTTCATATAGATCCACTGTTCCCCATGTAACTCCTCAACCGAGAAATGCCTCCGACGCAGCTGAGCGCCGTTCCGTCCCCGAAACGCAAACGCGACAACCTCCCGCCTGCGCTCAACACGTCTTCCAAAGCTGCGTTACCGTTGGAACCTGCTGCACCCAGCAGTCCGATTCGAAATGGAATCGTCGACCAGCTTCGTGACTTGAGGATCACGGCCATTTCAGGACTCCCAAGGACCCCGCTTACTCCCGTCGACGACATGGTTCGGAAGAAGCCAAAGCTCGAAGACATGGATAGTATCCAAGCATCGTGGCCCTCTTCCGGCAACGTCGAAGAAGTAGAGCTGGAGAGAAGAGGTATACAAACCGTCGCCGCCGGGGTATCTCGGACCAGTACTGCGGCGGAGATACCAGAGACGCCGCAGGCGCATGTCGAAAGGCAACGCCGCGATGTGGATTTCGAGGATACCATAACACTGGTGCGGCCAGTTATTTTTGGGGCATCCGAAGGGACCACATTCCCCCAAAACATGAATCCAAAGAGCTCGAAGAGCAAGTCCAAGACCCACCCCTCTCGACCCCGCTCTCGGAAGTCACCCTCACCCCCACCCATCTCCCTCACGTGGCAGGACAGCGAAATCACTGGCCACCTTGCCGACCCCTCGACGGACCCGGACGACGATGGAACTGGAATCAATGGAATTGGTTTCAAGCCTACTCCTGCCATCGCCTACGCACGTTCGCAGAAACGAAGGCAGCAGCTGATGGAATGGAGAGCCCGAGAGACGAAGGAAGCAAGGGCCAAGAGGAGCGAAAGGCGGCGTAGAGGGGTTGGGCGCGCAGGATCTCGCTCCAGAGAAGGGACCATAGAAAGGGAGCCAGACACAAAGGAGCAGGACGTTTCTAGAAGAGCTGTCCGGTTCGCCATATGACACGATGTTGGACGCTGGATGTGCCGCATTGTTCGCGATGCATTATGGTATCGGAACGGATACCTGTGTACGATTCTACGACCTGATATGATATAATGACGGGGAGTATTGTTCGCGTCTTTGGGGTTCGGTGATGGCGACTTTGTAGCCCTTACGCGGGATCACTAGCTTTCGTATCCATGGATCGGGTCGCCGGGAAATTCGGTATATTACAATTCTCATACAAGCTCCTGTACATAGTTGCCCTCTCCGCTACCTCTCCCCTAATCCTACCAGAACCTCACATTCTTATTGATCCAATGACTCCACGACCTTTGCCGCTCTTGTTCTTTTCTCCTCTCCTCCTCTAATCTCTCCTGTTCTTCTCTGGCCTTTCTCCGCGCCTCCTTCTTCGCTTCGATCGACGCCCGCTTCTTCTCCATGAGCTCCTTCGCTTGCCGGATTCCGTCCTTCTCCTTGCTCCTGTAGTATTGACAATATTGATATGAGACGCACGACACACCGAGCCAACTGAATACGGCGACGTGACAACATTGCATCACGGGTCCTGTCTCCCCGTCAGTATAATGCGATCCCTGATTCTGGCACAAGAATGCTCACTCCTTAATATGGCTGCAAGACTCCCACCAGCGAACCCTGCCCCTATGCCAACCAGTTGACTATCCCGCACGCACGGCCGCCTGTGGAAATTCAAATAGTACTCGGGCCCTAGGTTCTTGACGACTTCAAAATACGACAGTTCGTTGTTCGCCGGCGTCCCTCCAGCAGTATGTGCAGTCCCGCCGGGCATGATGTTCGCCGGGCCCTTTGGCCGCTGGGGAATTTGCGCATCGCTGTCTCTGGAGTCGTCCGACATTACGAAAATAGGAGGAAGGCTTGGGAGGGGTCTGCGGCGAAGAGGAGGTCGAGACGCGGAATCGGTGGTGGTCGAACTGCAATTGAAGGCCGAATCGATCGATGATGCGGTCGTTCCATATTTTGCAAGCCGATTGTGGCGGTGCGATCGGTCAGCCACACTTCACGGAAACGGGACGGGAATGACAGGGTGCAGGGGTAGGCGCGAACGAGGCGCGACGCGTGAAGACGCGCCTGCCCCATGTTTCTGCGCGAGACCGTGCTTGCGGAAACTCGACATCCAACATTGCGACTTCTGCCACTCTTCTCACACTACTTACTGCTTCACACGCTTTTCTTTTTGATACCCTTTCACTTTCAGCACTGCGGTTGCTCAAATGGTACATCTAATTGTTTAAGGACCTGTTTACACTCTCTATCCCTCTCACATCACCTCAACCATGGCACCTCGAAGAGCAGGCCAACCGTTCCGCCGCGTGGGCAAGAACGGAAACGCCTCCTATGGCCCTGGCAAACCCAAAACGGTCGATGCCTCTACCCTCCGTAGCACCGAAGCCACCTCCCAAAATGAGAAATTCGAAGCCATCCGCCTGGCGCACAACATCGATGAGGCCATGGGATTTCCCCGCTACGAGGCGGGCAAGAAGAAGGTGGGGTGGCTCTGTAATATGCACTCGACCACCATTGAGGATGAGAATGTGCCTGGTGGGAAGGCGGGAGTGGATTATTACTTCATCGGCGAGGACGGGGAGACTTTCAAGGCGACGCTCGAATATGATCCCTACTTTCTGCTCGCGGTCAAGAGGGGGAAAGAGCCAGAGGTTGAAGAGTGGTGCCGGAGAGCATTTGAGGGCCTTGTAAAGAGCATAAAGAGAGTGGAGAAGGAGGACCTTTCCATGCCGAACCACCTTGTTGGGTACAGGAGGACATTTCTTCAGCTTTCGTTCGCGAACGTGAGTGATCTTCTCGCTGTGCGGAAGGTGGTTACTCCCATCGTGGAGAAGAACAAGAAGAAAGTAAATGCGATGGATGCATATGCCGAAGTGGCCAGGTGAGTCTGCCGCGATGTTTGTTGTAATGCTGTTTGCCTGACTATTTTCAGTGCTGAGGCCGGCTTCGACATATATGATGACGACATAGAAAATGAGAAACGAACCATTTCTACGATTGATGCCAGCGATTTTATTTTAGATATCCGGGAATACGACGTCCCTTACCATGTACGAGTAGCTATTGATAAAGGTATGCGCATCACGGCCATCTGTCTCTATCATACCTGACAAGTCCAGATATAAGAATCGGAAAATGGTACACCGTCGAAGCGAAACACGGCGTAACTACCATGACATGTATAGAAGAGCGCCTCACACCCGCCGATCCGGTGGTTATGGCGTACGATATCGAAACCACCAAACTACCCCTGAAGTTCCCCGACGCCGTCATCGATCAGATCATGATGATTTCATACATGATCGATGGTCAAGGCTTCCTGATCACCAACCGCGAAATCGTTTCCGAGGACATTGCCGATTTCGACTACACGCCGAAACCGGAATATGACGGACCCTTCATGATTTTCAACGAACCAGACGAGAAGGCGTTGTTGGAACGCTTCTTCGAGCATATCAAGGAGGCGAAACCCACCGTCATGGTCACCTACAACGGTGACTTCTTCGATTGGCCGTTTGTGGAAGCAAGAGCCAGTGTGCTTGGAATCGATATGTATCAGGAAATTGGATTCCGGAAGAACAGTGAAGACGTATACCAGTCCGACTACTGCGCGCATATGGACGCGTTTGCCTGGGTCAACCGAGACAGCTACCTACCACAGGGTAGCCGTGGCTTGAAGGCGGTGACGGTGGCAAAGCTAGGATACGACCCTGACGAGCTGGATCCGGAACTCATGACACCATACGCAAGTGAACGACCGCAGACGCTTGCTGAATATTCAGTGTCCGACGCTGTTGCGACTTACTACCTGTACATGAAATATGTACATCCCTTCATTTTCGCTCTTTGCACCATTCTCCCGCTGCCCCCGGATGACGTGCTACGGAAGGGTACCGGTACTCTCTGCGAGATGTTGCTGATGGTGCAGGCCTACCAGAAAGGAATCGTGTTGCCGAACAAGCATCAAGCTCCCAGAGAGGCCTTCTGGGAAGGCCACCTGCTGGAATCAGAAACCTACGTCGGAGGCCACGTTGAAAGTATAGAAGCCGGAGTCTTTCGAAGCGACATACCGTGCAATTTTGCAGTGGATCCCACGGCGATCGACGAGCTTCTGAGAGATCTTGACGCCGCGCTCAAGTTCAGTATCGTAGTCGAAGAGAAGAAGAAGCTTGAAGATGTAGTGAATTACGACGAGGTAAAAGCACAGATTGCAGAGAAGCTCAATCAACTCAAGTCTACGCCCAATCGGAGCGAGCGGCCTTTGATCTACCATCTGGATGTCGCTTCCATGTACCCTAACATCATGACCAGTAACCGTTTGCAGCCCGACTCCATGATCAAGGAATCTGATTGTGCCGCTTGTGACTTCAACCGTCCGGGGAAGACGTGCGACCGAAGAATGCCATGGGCGTGGAGAGGCGAGTTCCTCCCCGCCAAAAGAGATGAATACAACATGGTCCGCCATGCCTTGGAGAATGAACGATTCCCTGGGAAGTACAAGAATTCGCCCGTGCGGACCTTTCAAGAGCTATCAGCAGATGAGCAGGCGGCCCTGGTCAAGAAGCGCCTACAGGAATACAGCAAGAAGATCTACCATAAGATCCACGAATCCAAGACGATCGAACGTGAAGCCATCATCTGCCAGCGTGAGAACCCATTCTACATCGACACCGTCCGAGATTTCCGAGATCGACGCTATGATTACAAAGGGAAGCAGAAGGTCTGGAAAGGGAAGACCGAAGCTCTCAAGGCGGCCGGAGCACCTGCTGGAGAGGTCGAAAATGCGAAGAAGATGATCGTTCTCTTCGATTCCATGCAGCTGGCGCACAAGGTCATTCTCAACAGTTTCTACGGCTACGTCATGAGAAAAGGATCCCGCTGGTATTCATTAGAGATGGCCGGCGTCACCTGCTTGACGGGCGCAAGGATTATTCAGCTGGCTCGTTCACTAGTCGAGAGGATAGGCAGACCTTTGGAACTCGACACTGATGGTATCTGGTGTATCCTCCCAGCAACGTTTCCGGAGAACTACGCATTCAAGCTGAACAACGGCAAGAAGCTCACCATCTCCTACCCTTGTGTCATGTTGAACCACTTGGTTCACGGACAGTTCACAAATCACCAGTACGAGACTCTAGTGGATCCCGCAACATTCCGATATGAGAAGCACAGCGAGAACACCATCTTCTTCGAAGTCGACGGTCCCTATAAGGCCATGATTTTGCCTACCTCTAAGGAGGAGGACAAGAACTTGAAGAAGCGCTATGCCGTGTTCAACCATGACGGTAGTTTAGCCGAACTGAAGGGATTCGAACTGAAGCGCCGTGGAGAGCTCAAGCTTATCAAGAATTTCCAGGGGCAAATCTTCAAATTCTTCCTGGACGGTACAACGCTTGAAGAGACTTATGGTGCTGTGGCCAGGGTTGCGGACCGCTGGCTCGACATCCTGGATACACGTGGTGCCACTCTCGCAGACGAAGAGCTCATCGATCTTATTGTCGAGAACAAGAACATGACCAAGACGCTGGAAGAGTACGGAAACCAGAAGTCGACTGCGATCACCACCGCAAAGCGTCTCGCCGAGTTCTTGGGCGAGCAGATGGTCAAAGATAAAGGCCTGAACTGCAAATATCTCATATCTGCTCGACCCAAGAATGCACCCGTCACTGATCGTGCCATTCCCATAGCGATTTTCTCTGCGGAAGAGTCTGTCAAGCGCTTCTTCCTGAGAAAGTGGGTTCGTGATGATCCTGGCGACATGGATCCCAGAAGCATCCTGGATTGGGAATACTACAGAGAGCGACTTGCTTCCGTCATCCAGAAGCTCATCACTATCCCGGCCGCTCTGCAAAAAGTTCGAAATCCTGTCCCAAGGGTGCCACATCCAGATTGGCTTGACCGCCGCATACGACAAAAGGAAGATAAGTTCCAACAGAAAAAGATGACCGACATGTTTGGCAAGAAGGCACTTACCGATGTCGACCCCAATATCCTGAGTACTAGAGCTAGTGCCGGGGACTTGGAGGATTTTGGCTCTTCAGGCATATCGCCCAAGTCACAGATAAAGAGGGGAGTCGTCACCAAGATGGTCGCGAAGCGAAAAGAACCGGAACCTGCCGTCCCAGTGCAGACCAACCCGTATGCTGCTCTCCCCAAAATTATGCCATCCATCACAGAAGACTATTCCGGCTGGCTTCAATACCAGAAGCAGAAGTGGAAGATTCAAAAGCAAGCCCGGAAGCGGAGGCGCCAATTGTTCGGAGAGAAGCCAATCGACGCTTCTGACGCAATTGGCAGTTTCTTCCGCAACCAGGCTGAGCTTCTGTTCATCAGCACATGGCAGCTCATCCAACTGCGGCCAACCGAAACCCCAGGCGAAGTCAGAGCGTTCGTCCTGATCGACAAAAAGATTCACAGTCTCAAGGTCGTTGTCCCACGGGAGCTCTACGTCAACTTCCGAAGCGAAGATTTACCCGACATATCCATTAGCGGATGCAGTGTTGAGAAAGTTGTCAATCATACTTTACCAAACGGCCATCCCTCGGTCCACCTCTTCAAGCTGGAATTGCCTGAACAAAATTATGTTCGGGAGGCGAAGCAGTTTGCTGCTCTGTTCAACCATCCCAGTGTCGAAGGCATCTACGAAAAGCAAGTGCCTCTGAACGTCCGCGCTATCCTCAAGCTCGGAAATGTATGCACGTTCGACGAGTCTCGAAAAGGCGTGCTCGGAAAGGGACTTGAGCAAGGATTTGATCTGAGCTCACTGCGTAGGGTACCGTCCAAGTCCCCGTACTTGTCAGAAGCCCCCATCAGTTATCTGTACCTGTACCATGTCAGCAGTGGAGAGCGTAATATCTACGCCTTGTTTTCGACTTCCAAGGATACCGCGCATATCATCATCCAACATAGGGCAAGAGACCTGCAAGGCATGCCCAACGTGGATCGCATCTACAGCGACTCACTCCAGAAAAGATTGGAGGATAACCATGGAGAGCCGTGGCAGACGTCCGTCGAGTACCAAGAGAGCATTCATTTCCGGACGACTCAAGTCACAACGAGACGCAAAGCACTACTGGAGATTGGCGATAACATCAAGAAGATGAAACAGGAAGAAGGAAAACCGATCATTGTCATCATTCAGTCCCCAAGCCAGGCGTTGCTTTCTCATGATATACCTATCCTGAGAGATCTGCCTATCCTGCCTCTGCATCCGGATGATTCAGATAAACAACTTCCACCTTTGGGCTGGCAATCATTCATCGCGAAGCGTCTCGTGGCCCATTACCTCGATCTCGGCTCTTGGGTTGCTCATCTGACAGAACTGTCTCGCTATGGCAACATCCCTCTCTGCAACTTAGAAAGCAACGACCCTCGCTTCCTCATCGATATTGCATATGCTAGACGACTCCAAAAAGATAAGGTCGTCCTTTGGTGGTCTGCTTCTGCTAAGCCTGATCATGCTGGGTACGAGAAGGATGACATCCTGGCACCGCTGGAGGCTGTGGAGATGCCGTCAGTCAACAACCCGGGCACCTACTCATCAGTGTGTATTGATCTGACGCTGCGCAATCTCGCCATCAACACCGTTCTGTCGTCCTCCTTAATCAATGAGCTTGAGGGCGCAGACTCGGTGTCGTTCAATCCCGCCGCGCCTTCTCTCGACGCAGCCAGCGATGGACCGAATGTCATCTACTCTGACAATGCATTTTCAACTGCTGGAATCACTGTCCTCCGCGAGATGGTCAAGGCCTGGTGGTGCGAGGCTGAAAGGGGCGATTATATGGCAGACGTAATGGTGCAGCATCTGGTTCGCTGGGTCGGAAGCCCGGGGTCCTTCTTATACGACCGAGCACTCCATTACTACGTCCAGATGATGTCGAAGAAGGCTTTGCAGCAGTTGATGGCTGACTTCAAGCGGGTGGGCTCCCATGTCGTCTTTGCCGGCCCGAACCGACTCCTGCTTCAGACCACCAAGGCGGAGGTTGGCAATGCTTATGCATATAGCCAATATATACTCAAGACGATCCAAGCTAAACCATTATTCCAGTTCCTCGACCTCGAGGTCAAGGAATATTGGGATTATCTGGTCTGGTACGATGAGTTCAACTACGGTGGTAAGGGCTGCGAGAAGGTCGTGGAGGCGGAGAATCAAACGCTGGACAACATCATGTGCTGGCAATTCACACAGTTCCTTCCTCCTAGCCTTCACCCACACTTCCACGACTGGGTCGTCGAATTCATCGAACTGATGCATGCTCGGAAACGTCCTGCAGCCACTGACGGATCTACGCCTCGATTGACCCAGATACCTTTGAGACCACTCACCGTGGATCCGACGGAAGAGACTCACATTCTTCCCAAGTCGTTTACGAAACAGTTGTTCAAGCAGATTTCGACTCTGCTTCGACGACAGCATACCGAGATGCTTCATCCCGAGCTCGCTGCCGACTACGAATTCCCTAAACTCCCCGGCTCTCATCTTAACCTTTCCAACCCTGTTCTGCAGCTCGTCAAATCGATTATGCAAGTCCTGAGTTTAGACAGGGCAATTACCCTTGAAGCACGCCGCTTGCGCAAAGACCTCCTCAACCTGTTCGACATCCGCGAATTCAGTGCAGAAGCGAGCTTCGCAAATCCGAGCGCACAACTCTATGTTAGAGGGGTGATCTGCGACGAGTGCACGTCCTCACGCGACCTGGACCTCTGCCGCGACTCGTCACTTCTACCGCCCCCTTCAGTCGATGGAGCATCCGCGTCGCTGTCAAAGTGGAAGTGCGATAATTGTCACTCGGCGTACAACAAGCTACGTATCGAAGAGCAGTTGGTCGCCGAGGTGCAGAAGATGGCGTTAGAGTGGTGCACGCAGGACTTGAAGTGCGGGAGGTGTGGACGGCTGAGGAGTAATGAGTTCATGGAGCATTGTGCTTGCGCAGGTGAATGGATTAGTACGAAACAGAGAGGGGAGTTTAAGAAGAGGCTTGGTGTTTATGAGAATGTGGCCGCGTTTTACCAGTTGAAGATGCTGGAGGCGGTGGTGCAGGAGTGTCTGGAAGGGTTCTAGTCGTGCGTATGGCTGTGGCAGATGGAGGTACTATGCATGCATGGCGGGCGTTTTGAGAGGTTGTTTGTGGCTTTGGGGTACAGTGTTTTACCATTGCTCGGAGTTTCCTATGGCATTTCTCGGAGCGTGGCGTTTAAGGCGTTCCTTTCTTCTATGGGCATGGGTACGGGTACCTGGAACAGCGTTATCGGTTCACGAATACACAGTAGCAGTCGTCGATCAATGATCAATCGGAGAGAATGTGTCTGCTGTATTGCGCCATTCACGCCAAGCTAGAATGAAGATAGCATCTCAAGCAATTGTCACCATCTCACGCAACCGCGCTCCCATGTCTCTCACCTCCATCTCCACAATAATCGCACAATCGACACCGTGAGGTCTTTTTCTTCCTTACTACTCAACATCTCTTTTCCTATTCTGGCAGAGGTCGTAGCCGAGGGCGCGAGACAAAGAGGGAGGGTTTTGGTTGGTGTTGGCTTCGACTTAGGCGGGGTTCGCTGTTGTGCAACTCCAGGTTGCGAGCACGCCATCGGGTCTAATAGCACAACCGTCTTGGGACCTGGAGGAGCATCACATCATGATATCCGGCGGGTGCAAGGATGCGGAGGGGAAATCGGAGGGGTAACGAGGACGTAATGATGTTCTACGGAAGAGGAGGGCCCTGGGGTCTACGGTATATAATCGGCGGGTTAGCCTCCATCTGAAGAGGGAAACTGCACACTGTGACCTGAGGCTCTTCTCAGTTTGAGATACTTCTCGACAGGTTTCTGTTGTTCTTTTATATACCCCTCAGTTGACTCTCTGTCGCTACTCACTTCTCCCTTTCGAGGTTTGAAGGCCCTTTGCCTTCTCCCAAGACAGACCGCTCAACTCATTTCGTTACTTCTCCCACCCGTCACAATGGCACCAGCAGCCGTAACAACCCAACCCACCGCTCCCCACGAGCTCTCCACCAAGAACCCTCTCCCTCCCTTCGCCAACCACCGCGCCCCCAAACACATCTACCCCGACGGCATCAAAACGTCCGGCCAACACCCTCCCATCTACTCCCAGCTGCGCCCCTACGAGGACTTCCCCAAGGAGATCACGGGCCCGACCGTCTGGAAGGCAGAGGAGTACCGCAACAACCCGGAGCGATGGACACACGTCTTTTCCGACGCTGAGGTCGCCGAGATCGGGGCCGCCGCGGACGCCTTCATCGCCTCGGGCACGCCCCTGACGGGCATCAGTCAATCCAACTTTGTGTTGCCCGAGTTTGGCAAGTTCCTTGGTGTCTTGCGGAAGGAGTTGCTGGATGGCAAGGGCTTCATCCTGTTCAAAGGGTTCCCCGTCGAGCAGTGGGGCAACCAGAAGAGCGCGGTTGCGTACATGGGCCTAGGAACCTATCTTGGCTACTTCGTCAGCCAAAACGGGCGCGGCCATGTTCTCGGACACGTCAAGGACCTGGGTGAAGATGCCACGCAGATCGACAAGGTCCGTATCTATCGCACAAACGCCAGGCAGTTCTTCCATGCCGACGATAGCGATATCGTGGGGCTTCTCTGCGTGGCCAAGGCGCTGGAGGGCGGTGAGAGTGATATCGTTTCCAGCCACCATGTCTGGAATACCCTGCAGAAAGAGAACCCGGATGTTGCGCGGACACTGACGGAGCCGATTTGGTACTTTGATCGCAAGGGAGAGACGAGTGTTGGCCAGGAGGAGTGGATTCGAACGAGTGTGTTCTACCTGGAGACGGGCGACAATCCGAGGGTCTACTCCAAGTAAGCGTTTCCTGGCTCATTCTTACTCCTCTGCTAACCACCTGTTTAGATGGGACCCCTATTACATCCGCTCTCTCACCCGTTTCTCCGACAAAGGCCTCATTCCCCCTCTATCCGAAGCCCAGCAGCGCGCCGCCACCGTGCTAGAGGAAACCTGCCTGCGCCTCTCGCTGCACATGATCCTCGACATCGGTGACATCCAGTTCGTGTCCAACGAACACGTCCTGCACGCCCGCACCGCGTACAAGGACTACCCCCCGCCAGCGCCAAGGAGGCACCTGATGAGGTTGTGGCTCAGTACGCCCGAGGACGAGGGAGGCTGGAAGCTGCCGTTCCATGATAGCGCCGAGAAGAAGAGGGGTGGTATCCAGGTCAATGACACCCCGCCCGTGGCGCCGTATGATGCCGAGTAGATATGAAGACGTTTGTGATATCGGTTGTAGTATTATCCAGCCAGAATTGCTTTCCTTCTCCTGTATGAAGTTATGAAATCACACCATTCGAAATAACAATAAAGAGGACCAAAAGAATAAGAGATGATACTCATTGAAATGCATTGTCCAAGTAGTCTGTCGCTGCATTTCGAAGCTTACCCTCCAAGTGATTATACATTGAAGATTTGCCGTGTCCGAAAACGCCTTGCATGCTCCTTGAATCGTGTTGCGCATGCCCCAATCCCGCTTGAAGCCTGACTTGGTATCAACTTGGAAGTACCGACGACGATGCTAGGTACCGCCATACCGAATGCTGTGAATCATCCCCACATGCAACACTGCAGCACCAGATTTCCAATCGGAGAACATTTCACCTTCGCCCGTCGTTCGCAATTCGTAAGAAGATTTCCCTCCGTATTTCTTGTTGCTCCCCTTAGAAACCCCTTCCGCCGCGCCCGCGTCCTCTGCCGCGTCCACCTCTCCCCCTAGGTCCTCCCCTTCCGCCACCACGTCCACCGCGCTCCGCCTCTTTCCTTGCCTTGTTCTTCGGCTTCGGCGCATCGTCGATCAGCAGCGTGTCAAGGGGCAGCGAGTCGGGGAGAATAATGTAACGGATCGTCGAGCCGCGGACGTTCAGAGACTCGAGAGTTTGTGTGTCGCGGTTCTTGGGTGTCATCTTGACGGCGCGAAGTGCGGTATTCATCTTGGGAGACACGGAGGCGATTGTACCGTTGATGATTGTACCTGAGTTGTTCGGTGAGCTATTGCCAGGCAAGGGAACGCCGTAGAGAATGATTGATAATGGAAACAGTTGCAGACTGCGGTGGCAACACAGTCCAATGGTACTTACCATCCTTGAGTTCAATCGACACCGTCTCGTTCTGGCACTTCATCAAGAACCTGCGGACATGGTTTAGCTGCGGAGCTTCTCGACGGCGGCCATTGCTTGGGTAATCGTGTACCTGACTAGCTTCATGATTGCGGCAGTTCAACGCGCACTCTTCTGCTTGATTATCGTTGTTATTAGGCGTGCCAGTTGTGATTGTTTGCGCGCGATGCTCTGGTTGACGTGAAGGCGGTGGGGAAGCTCCATGCGCCGAAATTAGGCAGGAGCGGCGGATATTTGTTCCGATGCTGAGCACGTGATATCGCTTTCACTCACGCTTCTGTGGAACTCTTTGAACTTCATGATATTGCACCAAAATTATAGCTAATTCATTGATTGTGCAGTTTCTAGCGAAAACCAATCACAAACCCCACTCACAATGCCAAACTCACAGTTTGCCGTCATGAAAGCTGTCCCGGTGTCTGACGCGCGAAGGGCCGCAGACCGCCTTTCACCTCCGTTTACAACTTTTCAACCCAGGTTGATGCCGTCACCGCTTGCGCCCACCGACCCTGTCCGTGCTCTTCTTCAATTCACCTACTGCTAGGTTTGACAATTTCTCTCTCCACGCCCACCCAACCTAACCCTTCCACCCATATGCCACCATGGCAAGGAAACGCCGAGCAGCCACTCTGCCAACGGAGAGTACCAGCTACAAGCGATCCAAGTCTTCTGTGGATGGAGGTCAGACGGCCTTCCAGTGGAAACAGAAAGATTGGGCCCCCTGTGCCACGTATCATGAGGCGGTTCACCTCATGCGCCACAAGCACGCGAACAAACAGGTCGTCATCAAGAAGATTCTCAAAGCGGGAAAGGACGGGGACGGAGAGAGAATGAGGGTGCATGCGGAGGTGAGAATCCTGCAGATGCTACCGGAGTGCAACCGAATAGTGAGGCTGTTGGGTTACTCACATGGAATCCCGGATGCGACCCATGGTTCTGCGTTCTTCGAGTACTATCCACTTGGGGACGTTCAAACTTGGAAGGAAAGGGATTTCGACAACAAGAACTTCAAGCCCGTACCCGAGCCTTACATATGGCGCTTCTTCATTCAGGTATGTTGGAAACACACTTCCCATTCCAGGACGGTAGCTTACTGATTGTAGATGACGCAGGCCCTGGCGTTTATCCACAACAACCTCGACGCAGTCTCGAAGCCGAATCGACCGTGCATTCTGCATAGAGATATCAAGCCCAATAACATCCTCGTGGTGGACAACGGTACGACCTATCCTTCTTTTAAACTCCACGACTTTGGATGTGCGACGGTTCTGACGCCGAAAAAATTGGAAGCTCGCACCGTCTGCGGGACGTACGAATGGCAGCCCCCGGAAAACCCTCTGATCAATACGACCGCGGCTGACGTCTGGGCTTTAGGCGCTTGTGTGCACTTTCTAGCCACGGGAAGAGCACCTATCAAGCCGGTAACGGAGTCCGGGCAGAAAAATCCAAAGTGCGGAGTCCAGCCCTCCAAGGGTGCCGATGATTATCATACACTCGGTCGGTACTACGTTGCTCGGGCTCCACGGGTCGTGACTCGAATCAACTTGACGGAAGACGAGCAACGACTCAATGGAATCACTCCGCGCATTACACGAATGGGTCGCCGAATATACAATGCCCAGTACAGCAACGAGCTGAATGACTGGATGTGCAAAACACTCCACATTCAGGCAGGGAGACGTGCCACAACAGCGACGTTGCTGGACATCATGGTTCCGGAAGCAGAAAAAAGGTTGAAGATGTCTTCAGGAATCGCCGGGTTGGTCGATCTTGAGATTGTCATTCGAGAGTGACGCGTGCCTTTTGTGCAGGGATCGGTTCCGTTACAGTTACTCGTGCATAGAAGAGCACCGGGGGCATGCAAAATATTCGGTTCCAGAGTAAGATGACTCAAACTTTGTGCAATAAAATCGTCCCTACGATCGTACAATTGACGAATTGGGAGTTCATGGTTGCGTGGTCTTTAAAAATTGTGGCTTCTCGTGTGAAAGGATGTTCAAGTATCGGACTTCCAAATCCGTATGATTTGCAATCTCTCCCACCCAGCTTTCTTCCCGCTTGAGCCAACCGTCTCAGCCATCCAGCCAGGGCCCCATGCTCTTATCTCTTGCTTGACCAGCTCGGGCTTATTCTGTGCACAAAGAAGTAGGTACCCCACTCCTCTTGTGGTACTCAATATAGTAGGTATCTGCTCCAACATCCTTCTTGTGACTACCATGCCGTCCTCTCCTCCTGCGTACGACAGCTCGAGAAGGTACGAGTCTCGCTCAAATGTAGATTTTTGGGTTGGCACTGGGTCGTTAAGGATTTCGTGGCGTGAATAGTCCGGCAGCTCCGCAGGTACATAGGGTGGATTGAATATGAAAACATCGATAGAGTGTGGTCGAATCGAAGAGGCTAAGTCGCCATTTACTACGTCGAGGAAGGCGGTTGCAGGTGTCGCGATCGCCTTCTGAACTGTCTGGGAAGCGGCTTGACAAGCAAATCTGTTCAGATCAGTGCCGATGGTTAGTATATCATCTCGCCCAAAAATTGTGCCAGAGTTGGCAGCTACGAAGGCCAGAACAACCCCGGATCCAACTCCCACCTCGAGGACGAGTGGTGAGCCTTCTGCAGCGGATGTAGATGATGAGAAACGCTCATGGAGGAAGGCAGTTTCAGACGCCGAAGATAGGGTGTCCAGAAACAGATATGAGTCTTCCGCGGGCTCATAGACGCGGTCGAAGCACACGTGCGAGGTGGAGGGGGTAGGGAGCATTTTGGAGAAGGTGAGGTGTGCGGGTGAGAAGTTGTGGATGTATGGTGTGTCTCCTGTTGCGGGCCAATGGGGCAGGTCCGCGGCGATTATATAATCCCGAGGTTCGAGCAGACTTCCAAAAGTTCCCCTTCTTCGATCTTCTCATCTTTCGAGAATCCTTCAATAAAACTTACATCAAGACTGCACTTGAGTGAAAATGAGAGCGTATACCAGGTTGATGGCAGCAGCCGCAGATTTACCTGGCTCTGCCGGAACCAACCTCAGGCGTACCCCGATGGCTCTACTGCCACCAATTCCCTTATATCGACGGATACTTCGCGCACATCGAAATCGTTTGCCTGTTGAAGAGCGTACACTTGGCGACCTATACGTGAAGGCCGAGTTTAAAGCGCACAAAGACATTGACAATCCCGTGCATATTGTAAGAAACTGAGAAATGCTGTGGAAGCATACTTGAGCATCTGACTGACGAATGAAAGATTGGATTTCTCACCGAATGGCAACTATATGCCCAGGCAATAGAGGGCGATAACTGGAAAGATGCAAAATTAGACAAGGGAAAACTCGACAAAATGAGCGGTAAGTGTTATTGAGGATACTGAATGTCCTCGAAAGCGTACATGAGGAGTTGCGAGGACTGACTTTTCATCTATAGATCAACAAATCGGTCAGTTATATGAATTGATGCAAGCCATCAGGAAAAAGGATCTAGAAGAAAGTGACGCCGATTCCAAGCCGGAACAGTAACCATTTGCAACTCGCAAGCGGTCGCATTCACAGCTACGGTAGCGAAGAATCTTGAACTTCACCTAGTTCTTCACAGTACCCGTGTACCTCCCATTATGTGAACAACAACCGCTCTTCACACACCTTCGATGCGGTTATACATTACAAAAGAGCGCACCTTTAGGGAAGGACAAAAACACATCCACCGACCGTTGCATCCGGGAAGATTCTACGTGGGAAACCCGATACGCATCAGCAATCTAATACGGTCGCCTTCAGTTTCCCCTTGCCCTAACAGTCGCCGCTCTCGTGCTTCCGGCTACTGCGCTCCGTCAGGTTCCGTCACACCCCCAGGGACAATCGACATTCGTCAAATCCGAATTTCACGAGGAAATATGTGTGTGTGCACACAATATCAGTCGCCTACCTGCAGTCATCAATGGCTTTCTCTTACTCAACCCTGCGGCATGGGCATGAATCTGATGACCTGCCCCTACCGTAATACCTTTCAAGGACTCTGGGCCCCAGGCATGTGTTGTCCGATATGCAACGGCACTGCGATGGACCCCTTTGTGAACCAAATGGTGGCCGGAGCCTGCTACGCCGGGACCGTCTGTCCAAGTACAACTCAACAGTGCTCAATTGCAGGTCCGCAATGCGCAATTGCACCATTGCCTTGCTGCGAATTGCATTCCAGTTGTGGGTGTCGGCAGCGGAAGGGAAAGTCACATCAACACAGCTTCTCGTACAAGGAGAGTCGTGGCGGCGGGGATTGCATTGTTATGTGAAGACGGGTTTGGGTGGAAACAGGAGTCGAAGCACTTTGAATGTCCGTGTATGTACCGGCAAGGCTCTTAGTGAAACGGGGCTTGGAATTGGGCCGAATGTATCAACCGTGCAACTATATGCGGAGAACGACTGCGGTATGCCGGATTGCTATGAACTGAATATCCATGATTGATGGAAGTCGGCTCTGGTCACAATGTCTATACAATATAAAGTCGATCCCATGTAATAAGCTAAACATGGCAACGTGAGCAAAGCCACCCAATCATGAGTACATTCACCCTGCAGCAGCCCCTTCTGGCATAGGTGCCCCCTGGGCACGCCAGGAACGGCGACGCGGACGCTGCCGATGCCAGCCCCGCCAAAGCTCCAGGGCAGCGGCTCTATCGCCGCCTCTCAAGCCCAAGGGAGCCTTTCCCCTTCCCTTTCCCTCCTCAAGTCCTCCGCAGCTCCGCCCCGTCACGCGGACCGAGCGCTCTCGGACGTCACTCAGGGAACCGCCACCGCTTACCGCGCGACGTTGCAACAAACAACACCGAGCTATCTGTTCAATTGCTAGGCACCCGTGGGGTAACACAGGGACGTCACAATCGAAACAGACGACGCGCCAAACAGTAAGAAGCTACATTCAGCTATACGACCACCACCACCATATCGCCGATCCTCCTACCTATCGTGCTATCCCAAGCAACCAACATGTCAAACTTCCTCGTAGACCTATGGGAGTCCATCTTCACCCCGGGCCCCACGCCCACTCTCCTCGTCGCGACGAACGCCAGCTTCGCAGCCCTGCAGTTCGTCTTCTTCGTCCTGCTCCTCGCAACCTACAGCATACACTTCGTTATCCTCTCGATCCTCTGCGGCGGCCTCTGGTGGGCGATCAACTGGTTCGCGGGCGAGATCCGTGCCGCACAAGCAATGGAGGAAGAAGCAAAGCGGATCCGCGAGGCGCGAAGGGAAAAGGAGAAGGGCAAGGCGTCACGGACAGGACCCGGCAGCGAGGTGGAAACCATGGATACCGGAGACGATACAGAGGGCGTCGAGACGGAGGTCGAGGACAAGAACAAGCTCAAGGCCACCAAGCCTGCGCCGCGACGTGCGCCTCGTCCTGAGATGCAGAGCACGGTTTTTGTGGAGAGGCCGACTGAGTTTGGAGAAGGGCGCGAATCGACGCCTGTACCTACGGCTCCAGCTGCTGGGGCTTCTACTACAGGGGCGAGCACACGACTGGCGCCAGCCGTGGACGATGCGCTGAAGAAGAGGAAGAGCTTAGGCGAATCGACGGGCGATATTGGCACGGATAGCGAGTGGGAGAAACTGTCACAGGATTCTGGAGAGAGATAAAGCAGCTCTGGATACCTCGACAGACGTTCAACATGCTTGTCGATTCGAATTACATCTCATATATCTTGGAATACATAGATCGTGTGCTTTGCACTAGAGAGGGTTGTATGGAAGGGGGCCCGCTGGGCGACTCAACCCACGCGACCACTCACTGCAGATGCACGCTGAACAAGCTAGCTAGTTGCCATTGACAGCATGCTTTCTGTCGTGCTACTGACCATTTCACCAGCCAACGGTATCACGTGAAGACGCGATTCGGATTCCCACATGGAGTGACGCGTTCAGGAAGATGGTAGTCCTGCGCCAGACACATGTAATCCAAGCATTTGAATGTCTGTGATTCGCAAAACAGAAAATCCATAGCGGTCTTTGAGAATACAAACGCTTGTGTGTTCTTACGCGTCCAGTTTTCCCAAGGTCCCCAGGGTTGCCCCGCCGCCACGCGGACCTGCATCACCGCATCACCGCGCAGCTCGGGCAAGGCAACCCTCAACCTTAAATATAATCCTTGGACATCACGGTGCCCAACCTGACCATTTTTACGCCACCGCACTCTGCTCTCCACATTCCACCTCGTTACGCATATGATAGACCTCCCCATCCTCCTTTGGTGATCAAGCAAATGCTTGCGACAGAAGCAGCGTCTTCCGATAACCCCGCTACTTGTACAACCTTCCGTCGCAATCACTCAACCCTCACGCCATGGCATCGCTCGGTGCCCCCTTGAGTGTTGCCGAAATCACCAAACAGGCCGAGAACTTCGAGTATGATTCGAAGATCCAGCTTCGACATTGGCTTCGCTCAGCAGATACCATGTTAAAGGAGGTGCGTTTCTCATATACTTGTCGTCCCTAGGCATGGACTCACACTCGGCCAGGCCCACGTCTACGAGGCCGAGGGAAACGACGTACAGACCTATCTCCTCCTATACCGGCATGCCAAACTCGTCCTGGAACACCTCGCGAAACATCCCGAGAGGACGTTGGTGGAAAACAAGAAAGCATTAAGTGCAGCCAACGCAGCCGTCGCTCGAAATCTGGCGAAGCTGGAAGTCATCAGACCGCGGATCGCGAAACGGCATGAGGAATATCAGGCGAGGAGAAAGGCTCAACAGGAGGCACTGGAATCGCTGGAAGGACCGTCGCTAGGAGACCAGAGATATCCCAAGAGACGGTCTTTTGAGAAGGCGACGCTGGATGCAGGGCAGAATAGGTCGCTGGCCGCGAAGCTCGCCCAGAGGGAAGTCCAGCGGAGAGATAGTGCGCGTAGAAGTGTGCGACCCAAAGAGGGGGATCGCACGAGCGGGCTGTGGGTGGACTGGGGCAACGAGCGTCGACGGACGGAGAGCGAACCCGACAATGATTTGTCACGGCAACTGCAAGAGGTAGCAAAACTACAAGAAGGACACCGAACGCAGAATTTCTCTGTAAGTGGGCACATTATGGCAGTGTAGGAGGGTACTAACTGGCCGATCAGCGACCTACATCTCAGTTAACGTCCACATATCACTACCCTTCAATACCACACACGACCACCATTCAGGAGAGGTGGCCCGGCACCGATACCCACCTCCCAACCCAAGGCACAGCACCAGCGCGACCTCCCAAAGAACGAATCTACCGAGAATCAGGCACTCCCGCCCCTCCGCCACCTCTACCACCCAAACCTCCCACCGCATCTACCCCTCCTCCCTTTGAAAACCCACGCCCACCCCCTATACCCGGCAAGGTTCTCGACTCCTATTCGCAACACCTTCCCATATCTCCGCCCATTCCCGGCAAATACTCACCATCCCCTACTCCCCAACTCCCCACACCCCCAACCGAACCCCTCGACGAATTCACCTTCAGACCCTCCGCCTACCTCGAAAACGGCACCCCCCTCCGCACCGTCTTCCTCCCCAACACTCTCCGCTCGCACTTCCTCGCCGCCGCCAGCGCCAACACGCGCCTCAACCTCGAAACCTGCGGCATCCTCTGCGGCATCCTCAAATCCAACGCCCTCTTCATCACGCGCCTGCTCATCCCCGAGCAGACCTCCACGTCGGACACGTGCGAGACGCTCAACGAGGGGGAGTACTTCGACTACTGCGACAAGGAGGAGTTGATGGTGCTGGGATGGATCCACACGCATCCGACGCAGACGTGCTTTATGAGTAGTCGGGATTTGCACACGCATGTCGGGTATCAGGTCATGTTGCCGGAGAGCGTGGCGGTGGTTTGTGCGCCGAGTAAGCAGCCTAGGTACGCATTTCCCCCGTCCCTTCATTACATTGCGGTTGCCCTCGTGGTATCGTATCCCTTTTCCCGCTGTTTACGCGATATCATTGCGGCGGGCTGACAAGAAGGGAACCTTCCAGTTGGGGGATATTCCGACTCACGGATCCGCCCGGTAAACAAACCATCCTGAATTGCACACAACCGGGGATTTTCCACCCGCACGCCGTGGATAATATCTATACCGAGGCCGTGAAACCGGGTCATGTGGTTGAGTTGGCGGATGCGCCGTTGGAGGTTGTGGATATGCGGCCGAAGGGGAAGAGGTAGTCATGTGCTAGAGAGCGGATGCTGCATGTGGTTAGGGGGAGGAGATGAGAGTGGGAGCCCTGGAGCTGGATGGCACTTGAATATCGGTCTTCTGACGCGGTAGTGCCCTGCGTTCAGTAGATATTCGTAACTCACGGGTGGATTTGCTTTGGAGCAAAGTTGATAGGCGGTGGATAACCAGCAAACCGGTTGTATCTGGCCAGGTTGCTCGCATGTCGTTTTGCATAGCGGGGTCTTTTTGCATGGAGAAGATTGACATTGCGAGCTGTGAAGTGTAGTGTTGGTTGATATGCTAGGGCTGGAACAAGAATCCGCTAGCCTTATTTGATTAGCGGGTCAAAATGATCACGTGAGCAACAATTCACTGCCAAGAGCTCAATTCGTCCTTTATGTGCTCAATACATGTTTCAGGCCGACGAGTGCGTATGTAAACTTAATTTTGAACAAGTAGGCCTAAATAGCTTTTTGCCTTGGGCTCATCGTATAGGAGCCTCGGCAGCCTAATTTCTGAGGCAAAATACGTGTATGCAGACACGAAGCATACATATCAAATAGCGAGGAACAGAAGAACGCCCTTTGTTTACTGTATGATGTAGCCAGATTATCTCACCACTACTACGGTGAGAAAACAATCAGGCAGGTTGTGTTGTGAAGGTCACCAGGTAAACTCCTTCAACTACATTCTGACTCTCACCTACACACTGGTGATGTATGTCTCTCTCCGTGGAGCTTCATTTCCGACACAGACCCCATATTTGCACACACTTCATGAGTTACCCCTTCCTTACCGCTCATAATTTGAATCCCATTGGTCGAAACCGCTTCTCAAGCTTTCACTGTCCTTTCACCGCCCATCCGTTTTGGGAACTCTGGCGCCCTTTTCATTAGCGTGCGCCTGAAGAGGCTCTCTGTGCACTTGGCGCTCACCGCCTCCCCCT
Organism: Westerdykella sp. P71; assembly: GCA_019022765.1. Classification (NCBI taxonomy): domain Eukaryota; kingdom Fungi; phylum Ascomycota; class Dothideomycetes; order Pleosporales; family Sporormiaceae; genus Westerdykella; species Westerdykella sp. P71. Next base: position 34,141 of record JAFHBW010000015.1, on the reverse strand, counting down.
CTCCCGCAGATATAAAAATCCTTCTCCCGCGTACTTCAACCTTCTCTCCTACAACCCACTCACAACCCGCTCACAACCACAACCCGCTCACAACCACAACCCGCTGCTACTTCGACAACACAACCTCAGCTTGTCTCTTCTCACACTTTTCGAAACATTTTCCAACATGCGTTTCTCTCTTGTCCTCACGGTTGCCACTGGCATCTGTGCCACTGCGATCGCCTCGACCATTGGCAGCTCTGCTCAGCCGGCTACCGCCAACTCTGGGCTCGAGTTGACCTCCGCTGGTGTTGTCAGCGCCAACGACGTATGTGACACAATGCAAATTCTTGTTATTTACATGCTAATATTCTCCTATGCAGGTCTCATGGTGCAAGCCGTGCTACGCTGAATGCAACAAGGGGACATTCCAGAAGTGCATGTATTGCAAGAAGGCCAAGTGCCCCAAACCGCCCTCCGTGGATGAGACCATCGCCAACCGTGAGGCCTCCATTGCCATTGCCGAGACTGCCAGCAACGACCTCGTCACTCGCCAGACGAAGGGGGGCAAGTGCGCCGCTTGCTGGATTCTTTGCATCTGGGCCCCCATCTTGACTTGCACTGTTTGCAAGCAGTACTGCAACGGCCGCCAAGGCGACCTTGGTGACTTGGTCGAAGGCATTCCCACTATCGGCGACCATGTCGAGGCCGGCAATGGGACCGAGACCGAAAATGCCGTCAAGGCAGTCAATTATCTCAATTGCCTTGGCCAATGCTCCCTTTCCGATGTGGGTGGATGCACTCATTGCCCGACCATGCCTGTTGAGGGTGAAGTCACTGGCATCTCCGAGCCTCTCAACACCGGCCTTACGCAGCTAGCATCTAACACCGTGGACATGTAAGTTTATCAAGAGTCTTGCATTGGCACGAAGCTAACTCAAATTTTCAGGCTCCTCAACACCGACAAGTCCATTTCCCGCGAGAAGACCGTCGACATGGCCAAGTGCTTCTTATGCTACACCGAGTGTCTCGCCCGCCCCGATCTTGTCAAGTGCGCGCAGTGCGGCCATTGCGAACACAATATCAAGGCTTAGAAGGACGGAACGTGAAGCTTCTACAATGGGAGGAATGTGCCAGACGGATTGTGGGCGCAGATTGCGGATGGATAGATGAGGATCTGAGGACCTCATGGTTTCAGGCGAACGGGTAGACGGAGGATGTCGAATGATATAAGGGTCTGACAATACATGATCTCAATTTACATTTCCCACTAGTTAACTACAGCTTTTTGGATTCGTGATTATATGTTTGACCGCTGGCTCCAACAACCACATACTCTTTCCAATGTTTCCATTCGTCGTTGATTCCCAGGCCCTTTTCCAATCTACAAGACCCGTTATGATTACCTTGTCATCCTCTTCACGCAGTTCCCATTCAAGCCGTTGGCCATATCATTCGCCTGATTTAATTAGGCCTCTTTAGGGTATCGATTGAACGTCCACCCACATCAGCCTTCATAGCAAAACCCATATTAACTTCGCAAGTTCGCATAGACAGCCTCGACCAATGCACTTTCTAGGTCAGATGGCAGCGTTCGAAGCTCATCGTTCTCCTCGCCAGGTAAGCCAGTTCGTCTGGGCCTTTCCGAATCCAAAGTCATTCTGTTGGTCCTTGTCCCAGCTTCTTTATTCCGAATAATCTCATCCCGTTCATAAACCAGGATCGTACAATCTTAAATACTGTGAATATGCACTCGCTGCTGTTCACATTTCCGGTTTGGTGCTCAAACACAAACTGCCGCCGCTTCTAAGCGGACTGGAGGTCTGTCGGAATGCATGTTTCATGGACATGGCATCAGATTCTACGAGTTTGTAGATACTACTTTGTTGTGCAATGTTCGGTCGTTTGCACCACAAAACTTGCTGACAATTGTACAACTTGCATGTATAAAGGAGGGTAATTGGTCGCTGATCTTCTTAGCCCCAAGCCCCAGCGCCTCCTTTTCGGAACGAAAATCCCAAAATCCCAATGGCACTGAAAGGATTGGAAATTGGAGCAGTCGGCGACCTCGACAATGAGAAGCGTCTTCGCATTCTCGGTGTTATTGACAAAATTCGGGAGCTTGGTATTAGTGAGGACATTCCCCTACCCCAGGTATGTGTTGGCCATCGAAATGGGAGATATCGTGCTCATCCTCAACCAAGCTAGTTGTCGTTGGCGACCAGTCTAGTGGAAAGTCATCCCTGTTGGAAGGACTTACTGGGCTCTCGTTCCCCATTGCTAGTGATCTATGCACGCGCTTCGCAACGCAGATCGTTATGCGTCGTGCATTGATAGAAGAAGCCCAAGTGAGAATTACGATCATTCCTGGTCCAGATGCACAGGGAGACGAAGAGACTCTGAAGTCCTTACACGACTTCGAAAGAACACTTCGTCCGGAAGAATTCGATAGTGAAACGTTTCAAACGATCTTTGATGAGGTACGTTTTTTCTTAGGGGAATGGTGGATTTTTTCTTCTCACTAAAGTAGGCTGCAGAACGGATGGGGTTGCCAGGGCCGAGCACCGAAAACCCAGAAGATCTCTCGAAACGGTTTTCCGACGATATCCTCAAGATCGAGTTGTCTGGTCCAGACCACCATCATCTCAGTGTCGTCGATGTCCCTGGACTTTTCCACAGTAAGCGCAGAATTTTGCAAATGGGCACGATTGGATGCTAATTCTTAAGACCCAACCAAATACCAGACAGAAGAAGACCGGGCAATCATTCGGAAGCTTATTGAAGGTTACATTACGGATAAGCGTACAATTATTCTGTCAGTGGCACTTGAATCCGTTTATGTCCTGGTTGAAATAGTCTAACGATGCTCCAGAGCTGTCATGGATGCACGGAATAATCTTGCAAACCAAGAAGTGTAAGTCTTCACTGAATGTTTGGATATGAAGACTGAAACGTTTAGATTCTCCATGGCCCGTGCTGCTGACCCGGCTGGGAAGCGTACCGTGGGCGTCATTACAAAATGCGATGTAGTCCAGTCCGGAGATGAGCAAGGCGTACGTACAGAAATCAATTAGCAGACCATGGAATGCAGCTAATGGATGTTAGGTCCTCCGTATCGCTAAGAATGAAGTCGAAACATTGACACATGGTTGGTTCGCTGTGAAAAATCGTTCGACACAGGAAATCACGGATGGCGTCACAATCGGAGAGCGACACAAGCGCGAGAAGCAGTTCTTTTCAACAGTCACTCCTTGGACGGACCTGAAGAAAGATCGAACTGGGATCTACGCCCTGAAGACCTTTCTGGGAGGTCTTCTCTATGATCATATCCGGCAAGAGTTTCCAGAAGTTATCAAAGATCTCGAACGACTGTCATCAAGCACGCTAAACAAGCTGGAACTACTTGGACCATCTCGACAAACAGTTGCTGAACAGCGACGTTTTATGATGCGATTGGCGAATACATACCAGCAAGATGCTAGAGACGCTCTAAGCGGAAACTATACCCCTGAACTTAGTGGAGATAGTCCACTTAAGCTGCGGATGCATATACGCAAACATAATGATAAGTTTGCGGAGTGCATGGCCCGGGCTGGACACGAAAGGATTTTCCGGAATGTGAAAGGAGATATTGATAAAGAATATGCTCGATCAGCTGGTGACCAGAGCAATATCTTGAACTGGATTCGAGACCTCTATCGAGAATCCCGCGGTGCAGAGCTGCCTGGAACAGTTAACCCCAGAGTCCTCGAAAATATGTTCCGCCAGCAATCCAGTCCTTGGAACAGGATCGCTTCTGTCTACATCGACAGGATAAGTACTGCTATCAGGGAGTTCAACGAAGCCGTTCTTACAGTATTGATCTCAGATGAGGATATAAGGCAAAAGCTGGTGGCCAGAATACTCCGAGAACATGAAAAATCACTGAAAAGCGCGAAGGAAGAGCTCCTCACAATTCTGAACGATGAGAGGGGCGGAATTCTTCAAACTGTCAATCACTACTTCGCCGATACGCTCTCTGCCATCCGTGAAGAGCGAGTGCGTGCCAGGTTCGAAGCTGCCGGCCTTACTGCGACCAATGGCAAGGTGGTTGATCTCTTTTCAATGGTCAGGACTGTTCATATAAGCAACGAAGAACAGGCAGTCAACGATATACATGACACATTGAAGGCATACTACAAGGTAGCCTTGAAGCGATTTACCGACAATGTCGTAATTCAAATTACCGAACGAATTTTCCTCGGTCCCAAAGGTCCCACCAAGATCTTCTCTCCCGAGATGATAAGCGACCTTCAAGATGGCGAATTGATGGACCTTGCGGGCGAGAACTTTGCGACTTCGAGCAATAGAAATGAGCTTAAGAATAAGTACGAGCGACTCCAAAAAGCATTGGACATTGCGAAGCAAGCTATTCTTTAGTAGCGCTGGATTCTTCTGCAAAGTAATCAAAGAAATGGATAAGGGTAGTTTCCTATGTTGAGAAAAAAGCTTTAACATTGCCACTCAACGTTCAATCAGAACTGCCTTAAATTGTGGCAACATCGTGACTTCTTGGTAAAGGCTGAATATGTAGTCTGTCAAATACCCTCCAACTTTGATCCCCTAGATACCATTCGCCGAATGCTTAGTGTGAAACGTTGACAGTCTACGCTCCGCTACGGTATTCACGGTGGGTGATTGCCCTAGCTGCCAGTACACGACTGTCATGTCCACTAGTCCTGATTTCATCGGCTATAGCAAACACAAGTCCGATGATAATCTTTCAGAATTATCAAAAGATTACTACTGTTTAGGCCGTTTGTGAGGGTTGTAGAGTACTATGACTTCAGTAGTGGTGCATGGATTAGCCACTTTGCAAGGGCCGTAAAACGAGTCCTTTGTGCGTTGAGCATGAAGACGACAAATTCAACATAGTTTTTCAATAGGAAAAAGTCTAGATGAATAAAACTAGCTAACACACAGCCTTACGTAAAATCACGGTACCATCCGTCGTATTCGCCAAAAAAGAGAAACAGATGCCTGAAATGAACGTTCGAATCCCCATTACACTCCGCGACACGCCTCCTCCTCGAAACCCATGGCCATTGGCCCCTACTCATCCCTGCAACAATTCGTATAGGGTGCAAAAAATAAGCTTAGCGTGGATAAAACATATTGCCACTGAGTTTCCGTGATCATATTTCTAAATTACCTTTGTTTCACAATGTACCACCAATAATTTGTATAAGTGACCTCGTTCGGCTTGTTTCCACAGACTGCGAGCGAAGGAGACATTCCCTTCCACTTATTTACTTCAGCTTTCTTCACAAATTCAGCCCCCAGATTCTTCCAAATTCCCATCTCTCCCTCAATCTCAAAATATCTAGCAGCAGTAAAGAGTGTTGGATGTGGAGCGTGTGCAAGATACTTGATGGTTGGCCACCAGCTCGCTTGTTCGTCTACCGAAAATCCTGAGTGGAACGCTGCTGCTAGATCTGGGGTCTGATAGAGGTCGGTATCAACGTATGCGTGATATGGACCTTTCCAGGCGGTAATAGAAATCGACCGTCCCATCTTGGTACAAATCGTGCAGCACTGAGGCGTAAATGACTTCTGGGTTTCTACATTAGGACCTACGAATGATAACTGAAGTGCTGTCAGCGACGGTAGAAGGTGCAATAGCTCCTCAAATGCAGGGAGAGAGGCAAATTCAGCTCCAGCTGCACCTATAAGGTGAAGATTAATCGAACCCCGAGTGCCGACATTGGGTATTATCGCCTCCAAGGCAGCGATTAAGGTGAGTTGAATAGTTGTCGTGTTGGTACTGTATCTCATATATTCGACGAATTCTCGTTCGTTGGTGTGGTTTGCCTGGTACTTCAAATCTCGATTCATTTTGGAACTGAAGGCACCCTTGTCTGAGAGCCGCGTGTAGTAGTCATACCAGTCCGTTGCAGAAGAGAGAGGACAATATTGTTTTCTGGGAAATTTGGTGAAAGAAATGGTCGAGCTCTTTCCTGTTCGCCGGTGGAGCTCTACCAAAATCTTGTCATCGGCTGCAATATCTTGCAAGGTCGCGCACTCCGCTGGTGAATGTGTTTGCTGGCAAGAGGTGCAAAATGAGGTAAGAAGGCAGTATCGGCATATGTTCAACTTTGCCTCATCTTCAAGTTGAGGCTCGCTTCTATAGCAATGATAGCAATATGGTTCGTAGCTAAAGATAAGTGTCAGCTTAATAATGGATACAAATGGATATGGTTTGTTGCCGGTCGGTTTTCGGACATACCCAACCAATCTTCCAAGTTCACTAGGACTCAGAGTATCAGATTTCAAGATATCTAGCACCTGTAAAGTGTCAGAATCTGCTCGTTCGTCGTGTCAAATGAGCCGAATAATATACCTTCTCGTCATAGTAGTCATTCCAATGCCTGCCAGCCGAGGGTACATATCCTTTCCGCTTGTTTGAAGCAACAAGTTTCTTGCAGATTTTCTTGTGAATTCTGTTCCAATCTTGCTTTTGGCACTTTACTGAGCAGTATGAGACCCGTTTGCAAGCGCTGCATCGCCTGAGATTGGACGATACGTCCCAGCAGGAAAAGCATAGAGCTTGTTTCAATGCCAGAGTTGGGATTAGATGGTAATCTGATCCCGAGTCAGGATTGGTATCTTGGGATGCCATTTCTGAGTTGCGGTAGAGTATTTTCTGGTTATTTGGGCAGATGTTCAATCTTATGACACATCTCAGCCTCAGAAACAACCCCGCACCCTGCGCCTCTTACCCTCAGCCAAGAGATAGGCCCGCCAGCCATAGGGCTGATATTGATTACTTAACACCAAAGTAAGTCTTCAAAGGTCCCATAGACCTATATGTAAGTAACATAGAGTTGTAGAAGTATTGTAGTTGTGGTATATGGAAAGGACGCAAGATCGCTATGAAAGAGAGCCTCGCACGCCTCAGGCTAAACGGTGAGAATACAATCGTATTCCTTAGGCGAAACAGGGCGCAGAGTATCTTAAGAGGGTACAGAAATTATTCCGGTACAGCTATAGTACGAGCCAGTTCTTATGAGAGAGAATCCATTGCCTAAAGTCGAAGTATCTCTACTTTGTCTCGCTTCACCGTGCGTCTCGCCACCCAGGGAAATAAGTGAACTCCATCGTGCCCACCAAAAGGGATAAGAAATAGTTGCCTGAAATGAAAGTTCCCCCTGTGCTCTACAGCACACTCACCTCCACCCACCCAAACCCACGAAACCCTACTCATCCTTCCAGCAATTCCAACTCCTCACCCGATTATCGAACCTCTTCCCCCTCAAATTCGCACTCCCCGGATACCTCAACTCGACATGATCCCCCAGACACTGCTCGCCCTCATAGAAGTAGCACCACTGGCCCTTATCGGGCCCAATGGACGTGTACTTGTTCCAATTCTCTTTCTCGTACTCGTGGCAGGCGGCGCGCTTCTCGACGTAGTAGTTGCAGGTGCCGGTGAAGTTGGCGTCGTGGCAGGCGAAGTGGCCGCCCCATTGGGGGCCGATTTTGTCTTCGCGGCGGAGGAGGTGGGGAAGGGCTTCGCCGGGGAACTCTTGGATGGTGGGGTCGACGCGCGAGGGGGTGGAGGGTTCGTAGGTACTCCAGGTTGGGGAGGTGGCGCTCGTGAGGGCGGCTAGGAGGATGGTGGTAGTGAAGAGTAGGAGGTGCATGATGTTGTTTGTTGTTTGCAATATTATGATGCATGTAGTATTGGTAAAGAATGGTGATTCCTGTGAGTGGGCCGTATGGGAGAGGAAGGGGATATTTGATGTATGCTGAGTGGGAACAAAGGGTGAGTCTTTGATGTGTTTGTTTGGAGCGGTAAGGTGGCGGTCCACACACATAGACATTGTTCAATTCGCTTCAGACAAAGGATATCGGATTCTTGATTCCGGATAGCCTTGGTATTGGTCGAGTTCTTGAACCGGGCCAAGGGTGTTGTCAATGCCCAGCAAAGCTTCGGTCCAAAAGGCGACAAAGGCCTTGCTCATGCTGTTGTTGGTGGACATCGTGATAGGAGGCCTAGTATCCTTGGCTTGAGTTGATAACCGAAGAAAAGGTCTGGCTTGATTAATATCAGTTAGACAATCAAACCAGGAAAACGTTGGTGCTGTGGTTGTATGTTCAGCGAAGCTCCTGGCCCTCCAGAACGAACCCAACCCAGAGTCATGTGAAAAGAAAACAAGGGGTATATTGCTATATTCAAATCGTAGGACTGAGCCAAGCTGGTCCGAAAGTCCTCGAAAGGTGACTGATACCTGGTTCTTAGACAAGTTCCAAAGCGGACCTGACTGCATACCCAACTCTGGGCAATCCAGATCACCCCCGTCGTTGCACAAATCAATCTTCAATTTCCGGCACCAAAAGATTATCCAAATCTTCATCCACCTTGGATCCAAAGTCCGAATCCTCAAAGAATCTCCGGCCCTTCAACCGCTCTGGCAGATACTCCTGACTCACTTCCCCATTCACGTAATCCGGATTGTACTTGTACTCCGCCCCATAACCCATCTCTTTCATCAGCCGTGTTGGTGCGTTGCGCAAATGGATCGGTACCGGTAACCCTGCTACGCCAGGTTCGTCCAATGCAGCCATGACATTTGCCATACTGCGGTAAGATCTTGTTGATTTCGGGGCCATGCATAGCGCGGAGACGCAGTGGGCGAGGTTTATCCGGCATTCAGGCATGCCGATTTGCTGACATGCCAGGTATGTTGCAGTGGCTAAGGGGAGCATGGTGTTGTCGGCAAGTCCAACGTCCTCGGAGGCAACGACAATCAGTCGTCGTGCAATGTAGAGCGGGTCTTCGCCGGATTTCAGCATGCGACCTAGATAGTAGAGGGAGGCATCCGGATCCGATCCCCGTATCGACTTGTGTAGTGCGGATATGGTGTCATAGTGTTGATCGCCGGCGCGGTCGTAGACAAGGGTTTTCGTCAAGTGCTGCTTGATATCTTCGGTGGTCGTTGAAGGGTTTTTGGAAAGGTTGATCGCAAGCTCGAGCAGGTTCAGCGCAGTCCGCGCATCCCCATCGGCAAAATCAGCAAAGTACTTCAACATGTCTTCATCCAGCAGCGGCGATTCGCAGTTTTCCATCGCCTTGGCACGTTCCAATATCTGGACCAGGTCATCCTTTGTGAGCTTAGCAAGGGTAAAGGTCCGACATCTTGAAAGTAGGGCACTGATGACTTTGAAAGAGGGATTCTCCGTCGTTGCGGCAATCAATGTGACCTGGCCCGCCTCCACTGGACCTAAGAAGACATCCTGTTGAGCCTTCGAGAACCGGTGTATCTCGTCACAGAACACAATTGTCCTCCGACCGGTTAGCTGTAGTTCTTTGAATGCTTCCGCGAAAATCTTCTTGACCTCAGCTACACCGGTGCTAGTGCTGTTGATCTCAACGAACCGTGCACCGGATGTATTCGCTATCAGTCTTGCGATGGTTGTCTTGCCCGTCCCAGGCCCACCCCAAAGCACCATGGATGGTATCCTTCCTGACTCTATCATGCCACGCAGCAGCCCCTTAGGGCCCACTATCTCTTGTCCGCATACATCGTCGAGCGAGGTGGGCCGCATGCGCTCCGCAAGAGGTGCGACTTTGTGTAATACGTTCAACTTTGTTCGCTTGGGTGGCACGGGTGGGCTGCTATCTGGGTGGCTCGCACCGTTCGTGGGATCCGCGTTTTTTCCATCATCAATGTCGCCTAATGATCGCTTTGTGCCACTCGGTGGTGTCTTCTGGCGCTCTACCTGCAGCGCGGCTGAGGAAGGCTGAGAAGTCGACGCAAGGATGCCATTCTTCGGGGTCGATGATGGGATAGGGCGTGCAACGGGAGTGAAGAAGCTGTGTGTTTTTTGAGTCGCGGGAGTTCTGGATTGTTCAATTATGTGTGATTTGCATCCGGCATCGATATGCTCATTGATCAACGACTCTTTGACTGGCTTATTGCAGAGCGGGCAAGCAACCATTGCGACAGAGAGTGAGAGTGCCGCCAGCTTGGGCGGGCGCGTCGCGTAAATTAAAAGAGACGCGACAGGTCCAGGGGGTTGATATTAGCGGCGGCGCCACACGTGGCTGATAACCGCGGTTGATGACGGAGATGTGGCGCGGGATTTTCCACGCCCTCCGACATCGTCGAGCACGCAATTACTTCTAGGGCGGCGGGTATGTAATCAGTCATAATCGCTTCCGTTGCACGGCACTCTTACAGAAATAATGAGAAAGGCGATACAATCAGCCTCTCATTTCGCCTTTGTTGCACGTAGATCGATCCCGAGATCCTTTGCTCTCCAACATCCGTGCCCCACGACCTACATACCCCACCGTGCCATGTCGGCGACTACGCGCCGCGAGAACCCTTTCAAGCCGGCTGCGAGAGTAGCAGGGCAGAGTCAGGATGTCTGGTATGTCGAATTATCCGGTTGAATGGACCGCATTTTCTAACTGCTCAGGTCAATTGTCAACGAGGCCGCAGCCGCATCCCCTGTGCAGCCCATTGTAAACATGGGCCAGGGCTTCTTTGGCTACAACCCTCCGCAATTCGTCCTCGATGCCGCAAAACAAGCTCTCGACAAGGTGGACTGCAATCAGTACTCCCCCACCAAGGGCCGACCTAGGTTAAAGAAGGCCATCGCGGACGCATACACGCCGTTCTTCGGACGGACCCTGAACCCTGAGACGGAAGTTACGATAACAACTGGCGCGAATGAGGGGATGCTAAGCGCCTTCATGGCGTTTATAGAGGATGGCGACGAGGCCATTGTTTTTGAACCCTTCTTCGACCAGTACATCAGCAACATTGAAATGGCGGGCGGAAAGGTCGTTTACGTCCCCATGCATCCCCCTAAGGACGGTGCTACCAAAACCACCTCTGCTGCAGAGTGGACGCTGGATATCGAGGAGTTCAAGAAGGCCATCACGCCCAAGACCCGCATGATTGTTCTCAACTCCCCGCACAATCCCATCGGCAAGGTGTTCTCAAGAGAAGAGTTGAAGGCCATTGCAGACATCTGCGTTGAGCGCAACATCATCATCCTTTCGGACGAGGTGTATGACCGACTCTACTATGTGCCCTTCACCCGCGTCGCCGCATTGTCGCCGGAAGTTGCGAACATCACTCTTACTGTCGGTTCCGGCGGCAAGAACTTCTATGCTACCGGCTGGAGAGTAGGATGGCTGATCGGACCGGAGCACCTCATCAAGTACGTAAGTGCAGCGCACACGAGGATATGCTACAGCAGTGTGTCGCCCCTTCAGGAGGCTACGGCCGTTGGTTTCGAGCAGGCGGACGCGCAGAACTTCTGGGAAGAGTCAAAGAAGGAGATGAAGGGCAAGATGGACAAGTTCAACGCCATCTGGGACGAGCTCGGTCTGCCCTACTCTGATCCCGAGGGCGGCTACTTTGTCCTCGTCAACATGGCGAAGGTGCAGCTGCCAGACGACTACAAGTTCCCTCCACATGTTGCAGAGCGGCCCCGGGACTTCAAGCTGGCTTGGTTCCTGATTATGGAGCTTGGGGTTGCGGCCATTCCGCCGACGGAGTTCTTTACGCCCCAGAACGCGCATATCGTGGAGGACTGGCTGCGGTTTGCAGTGTGTAAGAACGACGATGTGCTGGAGACGGCTCAAGAGCGCCTGCGTGGATTGAAGAAGTATATCAAAGCGTAGTGGATTAGATTTAGCGATCACTAATACGCAAGTTGTATAGAAATTCTATTCGAAAGTTTTATAATTTTTGTACTTGCATACTCACCATTATCTTGGGTCCTCTCGTGAATTTTCATGCATTGATGCTGCCTTTGTTGATCGCAATCCATCGCAACCTCTTATATCAGCTTGCATCGCCATTGGACGGATGCCCTTACCCCAACCAGTAAGCACTCACGTGCCCAACCTTCTGCCCAGCCACGTGCTCCCTTCTGCCTAGTCACGTGTTGCCTTCTGCCTAAATCACCTGACCACCTGGCCCGAGCGTCTCCCTGGCATATATAAACCCCCTTTCTTCCCGACCTCTTTTCTCTTCCTTATCCCAGTGCTCGGGCGTTACGCTTACCAGTGAAGATTCGTCTGAGGTAGCGTTTTTGCTAGTTGAAAACTACAACTATGACCGCTTCTGTTGGTCTTCGGATCGGCAGGGAATTTTTGACACAAACCAAGCTCATGCTTTTTCGCGTGGGAACAGCTTTTCGTTGATCTGTCGCGGCTTGCTGCGGGATTGAAGAAGGGTGATTGGTGTTTTGAGGCGGGAGAGGATGCTTTGGTGGGATTGTCTGTGTCGTTGTTGTCGTGTAAAGTAGACTGATTTATTGTCCAGTTGAAGGAGTCTTTATCTGTGTCTGTGATGCGCTGCTCTACGGGTTGTGCTGGATGCGCTGGTGGGTGGTGTTTTCCATCCCATCTTCGCGTGTCAACATCACCTCTCATGCAGGAGCTGCCCACTTCTAGCACTTGCCCTGAAGTTAGGTTCCTGACTTCATCGAAACTCTGTTGGTTGGCTTTTCAGAGTTTGCTTCACTATCGTGTACGTATTGATACTTTTTTCATTTTTCTTTTCCCAACATAATTACAGACAGCAGTACAACTTCATTGGACAGCCACGCTGCGCCACACCTGGTACCTGATCCCAACTGTGAGCGGCCTTGGCAACAGAGCTCCAACGGCCACAACAGCCATGTCTCAAACAAACACCGTGAAGACCCGCATTCTCATAATCTCCGACACACACAGCGCATCGCTTGCACCCTCCACAGACCAAAATGTCGCTTTCCGACGCCCTCTGCCGAAAGCGGACGTCTTACTACACTGCGGGGACCTGACGACCTTGGGATAGCTGGACGAATATGAACAGACGTTGGACATGCTGGCCGCTATCGATGCGGACCTCAAGCTGGTAATAGCTGGGAATCACGATATCAGCCTGGACGAGAGGTATTACGCAAGAAAGGGCCGATGTTGGCATAGACGTCAAGAGTACGACCCGGCCTATCCCACTCGAGCGAAGGAGCTTTGGCAGGGCGAGAGGGCCAGGACGGCAGGCGTCACATATCTGGAAGAAGGAACATATAGCTTTGTGCTTAACAACGGAGCAAAATTGAGGGTAAGCCTCTAGAAGATTCAATGATATCAACAGCATTCTAACAAGCCCAGGTCTACGCATCTCCCTACCAACCAGAGTTTTACGACTGGGCCTTCCCGTACGCGCGGAACCAGGACAGATTCAACCCAAAGGACGAATCTACGCCACGCTCAGAATCGATCGTCGAGAACCCTGTTCCAGATTTCCCCGCCATCGATGTTATGATGACACACGGGCCGCCCATGGGTATTCTTGACGATGTCGATGTTGATGCCGGACATGCCAAACATGTCGGCTGCGAGCATCTTCTGCTAGCCGCACGACGGTGCAAACCGAAGCTGCACTGTTTCGGTCATATACACGAAGGGTGGGGTGCAAAGAAGGTGACTTGGAAGGCCGGCGATAACTATTACATTTCCTGGAATGAGCATGTTGAGGGGTCCGAGGAAATGGAGGTTGATCACGAAAGAATGAAGGCAGACCGGGCAGCCTTTGTGGATATCAGTCACGGTGGAGATAAGGAGCTGCAGTGGGGACGGGAGACGCTCATGGTGAATGCCAGTATCATGACGCTGAAATACAAGCCCCAGCAGGGACCGTGGATTGTGGATATGGACCTTGAGAAGGCTACGAATAGCGCTCAAGTTTGAACATCATTGCCTGCGTACGACTGGTGTTCAAATCCACTTTGGTCCCCGCACTCTTGACCTTTGAATACATCTCTTGGGGTGTCTCATCGCAAATGACCTCTCAACTTTCCACCGCTAAGGTAATGACTGGTACTGAACCACACAAGCCGCTCTTTGCCCTGCGGATCCTCCTCTCTTCCATGTTGGCCTTCTATACCTCTCTCTCTTGATCTGTACCTTGGAGAAATATTAACTGCAACAGCAGTTATCCATGCCTGGAATTTCAATCTCTTTCCAATCGCACAACTGGCATCCTCCCATATACCAGAGATGCATCGCAGATTATTGCGCACAGCATCCAATCTCTTGGACAACATAACAAGCACCAGTCCCGCCCCAATATCATCTATCCAAAAGTTTTCGCGCGAGCAACATGCGGCTTGCCGAAACTACTCCCATCATCCATATTCACATAATCCCCCTTCTTCCGCTCGCGTCGCCTCCGCGACGCCTTCCTCACCACCTTCGACACCCCCCTCCACAGCTCCCACCCATGCCCCACCCGCTTCTGCGGCTTCTCCTCCCCCAGGTGCCTTTCGTCCAGGAAGGAATCAAACGTCAGGTTGCGATTACATTGCCGCGTCTTGCCGTCCACGGGATCGATCGTGCTGCGATCCGCGGATCTATGGATGGTGGTTGGCATCTGGCAGACGTTGTATTTCGGGCGATAGACGGTGTTGCCGTACGCGTCGATGGAGAATCCGTACGGTGGTGGTTTCGTCATGGCGGATGTTTCTACGGAGTAGCTGAGCGGTGATAATGACGGCGGAAGAGGAAGAATAAGTAGAAGTAGAAGAAGAAATACGGGGTCGCAGAGATAGGTGGTGCCCCGCTCACACGACGACGACGACAACGACAACGCTTTTCCAAGGATTTATGATTCTTTCAGCTTAGCTTCCACTGTCCACTGCCACGTTCCGGTGAGGTAGCCCTGTAGCACTGTCCTGTAGGTGGTATGGATTGCCAATAACGATACGATGCGACAACCCTGGTTGTCAGCCTGCAGCGCGAGCGCGACAAACGAATGGAGGCAGAGTCATCGCGAAGCGAAGCGAGATCCCAATTCGGGGGAGCCAAGTGATAAAGATGGGTTTCCGCGGCCCAATCGCCCGATCCATTTAGACTATGCGTTGGGCGGGAAGGTGCTGGGGAGCTGTCTGTGAACAGAGGTTCTGGAAACTGCTGTCGACCAAGTTAAGTGGAAAACAACAGGAAGAGCTGGCATCTACTGTGTATAGATGCACACGCCGCATGCGATGACGTGCACGGCAACTCTTAACACCAGCAAATATAACCCACTGGTGTATTCCTCCTCTCCCTCTTATTCATACTCTTCCCGTAACTCTTCTATCTACGCCTTATGTGTATTATGCGCAATTATATGTAGCCTCTAATCAACGTTGCAGACCAATATTAGTGCGTGAGGGTAAGATCGTAACACAGAATTTGGAAAGTTGATTTTCAGCTAAGAATCGTGGCCGACTTGCTTATATTAGGCCTCAGTCGGAGTGCGGGACTCTTAGAGGTACAGTCACAAATCGTCTATAAGAACATGATGTTTATTACCGAGCCCCATGTATCGCAGGGAAGTTGTCGCAACCATAAATGTCCATCTAGGTCAAGCCTTCTAGCATACTGACGGGGGGTTTTCGGAACTTGTATCTCAACTCCATATGAGGCTCCATACGAGGCTCCATACGAGAACACCTGTCTACACGCACGGTTAGCCCGAACCCGCCCGAAAAACAGAGAGGACAGCTTTCCCGCAGTCTCATAATCAATCCCAGCGCATGAAGTTAGGTTCTATGTGAGCCAGAAGCGGAAGTCGATCGAATGGCGTTCCTTTGGTATAGTTTGTATGAGTATTTCGCGTACTGTTTGCGCTCCTCAAGATCTCCCTCTTCATTAGAGCCACCTCATGTGTATATTGAGGGTCTCTCATCTCCCAAATAGCTCGGAAAGTTATTCTTTCAATTGCGGACTCTAAGATCCAATATTCTACCTTCACTGTTGGTAGCCTACGCCACCATAATCACGTGCGAGGCTGTCCTTTTGTCGCGGCTGAGGCTGCTTTACAGCCTCGAGCGCCCTGTCGCTTGACCTTGTCGATCATACCTAATGCTAACCTGACCTCAGGAGATTCTTCTCGGATTCTGGCAGCTCGTCTACCCAATCCGTTCCGCCTTAGAGCGCCCTTAGACCACTTCCACGGCACGGGAAAATCATCTGGCGAGGGGCTTGAAGAAATCAAAGGTTCTAGGTTCAATTTTCATCTTGACTGTCTTGTGAGAACTCGTATTGCTCTCCTGATATAAATGTCCTGCTGTCATGGGATCCCAAAGACCTCCGCCACATGGCGGAGAGACAGAACATAAAACAGGTGCTTTGGCACGTACATTTCTTGTCTGCAAATATATTTGTTTAATTATCATGGCTCATGATTCGTCCCCATCCAGATCAGTTTCAACTCAAGTCAGTCTTGACAATGAAGTCAGGAAGACACAGTCGTTACCAGCCTCCATAGTCTCGTCGACTGCTGATACCGTCGTCAACACACCGCATGCGTCGCATAGCGCAGGCAGGAGCTACGAACACGCCTTAACACGTTGGCTCCAGCCTGCCATATTGCCAGAATCAAACGCGGTGTGGAACAATATCGGCAAATTCGCAGCCGAATCCGCCGTTGATGTGTTGACGTTTTCACTGTCATTCACGGGATGGAAAGTCTCCGCCAACGACAAAACGGTGCAAGAGATGCTTCCGGTACGACGGTTCTGTCTATGAAGTGTTCAATCGCTAAATCCCTGTCAATAGGAGGTAGTAACAGACAAGAGTTCACATCCCCAACTCCTTGTCTTGTACGTCCAGAAGTCATACTTGAGATCATCATTGCTAAAGTATAGTAGACTGGTATATCTTGATTACCAGCCCACCGCGAGTTATCAACGGCGCGCAAGGATTACCCGAAGCTTAGCATCACTCCTTCAAACAACATTCAATCTTCATGAGTCATTCGTCCTTGATCTACTTGGTCGACCGGACTATTGGTCTAGCCGAACTCACGGATTGGGCGTGTCCTTCGAACCAGGTGGCAGTTACGGCAAGTGTATGGCCGGCCAATAGCTATTGTCAAGCTAACAACGGCAGAATTCGAATGTCAACATCCTCGATGGTTGATGAGGGAGCGATGGACACACAAAGGTCCGTTATCACCTCTCCGTTCTCCTACGGTATTGCAGAAGCCGCAACACGAATCTTTATATCATATCTGGAGCGCGAGAAAATAGCTGCCTTGGCATTATCCGCGACCGTTTCGGATTCAAAGAACTTGCACAAGGTCCCGTTTCTCCACTCTCACCGGAAGTACTACGGGACCTTGTGTATGCATCAAGATGCTCTTTCTCTATTCATGCGGTAGTGCTTGGAGAATCTTTCGAGCAGTCGAAGGTGTACATTGCTCAAGCTCGAGAAAAGCTTTTCTCACAGGTAAGTAACGAGTCTCGCTCTATTAGGCACATATTGACGCGCGAATGAGATCGAGGAAGTCAGAAAGAATAACTACAATGGCGTAAACCCCAAGCAACGAGACAAGATCCGTCGCATGACAGAGGGGCTTCATGAAGTGTCCCAAACCATAGATTCGGGCATGGCCAATGTGGGAATGTCCCTACTCCTCACCAATGCGATGAAAAATGCGTTTGAGAAGGTTTACCCAACATCTTCAGGTAGAGCGAACACGGTGCAGCAAACCGAGGACTCTCTCCACTACCTGGCCGAGTCGTGGCATAGTCTAGAGAACTGGCTCGTGAACTATCGAGCACGTAAGGACACTGCAATGGGCTTTGTAAGCTATATCATGATGGGTGCCTAAGTCAAATTACTAATCAAACCAGGTCTTCAATACCGTCACCCAAATTGATAGCTCGGTCAATATTGACATGGGTCAAAAGATGTCTGATGATAGTTCTTCCATGAACGCCATCACTATTTTGACCATGATCTTCCTCCCTGCGACTTTCATTTCCGTGAGTTCCTCAAACCCATCTGAAATATAAGTTCACCGTGCTCACCCTGGTTTCAGGGACTTTTCAGCTCAGGGATTATGGCGTTGGAACCCCAAGCAGATAAGCGGATATCGAGCACTTCGTTTCTTGTTCCTTACCTTTATGCCGTCTTCCCTACTACATTTATTGTGCTTTTATTATATCTTGGGAGAGGTCAGATCTCAAATATCCTCAATAGACGGAGAAGGATGAAAATTCTGTTATCTGAGAAGATGGATGTTTAAGCATGCTGTATGGTAGCTTGGAAAATGGCAAGGCGCTCGATATTTCCTGGCATTCGAGTAGCACTCTGGCCAGCGTGCTGCGAAGCCTAGTATATGCACGGAGTAGTTCACCTAGTCGGTGGTCTTCCCCTACGACTCGACACATGTTGCGTCGGCTTCGGACGGCAAGACAGTCAAGATAAAGATGCGAATAGTGGCGAGCTCGAGTGGCTCCATACTCTCCACACTAGTAAGGAACTATTCAACATATTGTTTGACATTCATATCTTCACGCTGACACCTGGCCGTCTTTTCGAGATTGAGATGGACGTTGAAAATTGATCTACCAGGCTGATATGAACTGTTGGCGCCACGTGCTCCGGGCTAATTATAAAGCGCTCGGTTTTGGTTATTCCCGATGTATATGATACGCCGCACAAATCTCGGCTGGGCTCTGGCAAACCTGATGAGATTGATTGTCGAAAACATTATTGTCTATTCATAACTGTCTAGATATGGCTACTAGTGAAACGATCTACCTTGAAATACGAAGATGACTTCAAGGGTTACACGAAATACGAGCAGAAAGCGACTGGTGGGGCTCGCCTACTCTTCGCCAACCCTACCCTAGGGTAGCCTGCGCCACATCTACCCAATCAACAATTATGTGCATGAGCCTGGTTCCCCTCTGTTACACGAGGCTCTGCGTGGTGCAGGTACGGTGCCGGATGGGATGATGCAAACATTTGCTATATTCCTCCTACCATCTCCTTTATTTATAGTTGTTGACGAAGAAATTTACTACAATAGGCTTTTGTACTCTGCAGACAGGCTACAAATTGAAAAGATGCCGTACATAATCGCGTTCGTGATTTTGACCTCAAGAACCAAAGTTGACAGAGCGGAAAGTGATCGACGAAGGGAGGGTTTGCCACTACCCTGCAAATCCAACCTCCAATTTACGAATACGGCCGATGAGATGTATTCATAGAACGAAATACGAAAGTCCGGCTCGTACTAGAGACAGGGAGGGATAATCGGTTGCGCTCAAGAGGGTCTTCAAAAATGTATAAGTAGGCCCGCAACTCCCAGCTGTAAACCCATCCAACGCATCCAGCTCTGCATTGCTACTCCACTATCCTCTCATTTCAAGCCAAAAACCAGCAGAAACAAAATGAAGCTTCTTGCAACTGTCTTCGGCCTCACAGCCCTCCTCCACCTCTCCCACGCCTGGGTCTTCGAAGTCACTGCAAACGGCGATTTCCCCAAAAGCGAGACCTTCTACAGCCGAGAAGCCGAAAACGGCTGCCACGAAATTTCCACGACCATCCAAAAGAAGGGCGTCCACGACTTCGAGTTCTGTACCATCCAGATGTATGGTTGTCAGATCTCCTTCTATTCGGATGTCGGCTGCAAGGGCGAGAACCTGGGTCACAGCGGTGGTCGCGGGTATAGCTGGAAGAAGAACCCTGTCAGCAAGAAGGGCTCGAAGATGAAGAGTTTCCGAATTACGGGTTGCCGTGTGGATGTTCCTATTTTGGGCGACGTCAAGTTTGATACTTTTAGGATCGTGGACTGCGGGTCGGGATTATTTGCGAGGGATGAGAATGCAGTGCCGGAGATCGCGGCGGAGAGCAATTTGAGATGGGCAGAAAGGAGGGGAATTGATGAGAGGACGCTGCAGGATGCCCCTTCTGAGGATGAACTGGAGTGAGAGCTATTTGAATGATTCTGACAAGTTGCGCGGATTTAGACACCAATCATATAATTATTCATCGTACCTAACTTGTCATACCATCTCAATCTCGCAATTCCCTGGCAAGACAACCGTTCTCATTCTGGATTGTGTCACTGTGCTGGGATTTGAATGTTGCAACTACGGTACATTGGTGTCTCACCATAAAATTTGGAAGCTGTTCACAACCTACGAAGAAAGAAAAGAGTGTTGGCGGGCTCTGGCCGGCTTTAGTGACCGAGCCTTTAATATCTCTGCACTGCTAATACATCTTCTTCTATGATAAAGGGCCATATACCTGATATGGAAACCTAAAAACATCAAAGACCGAATTTCAGGCGATCTACCCAACAATCGAATGTACAACCCGGGAGCTCGGAGAGAAATCACCACAACAACCAAGAGAGTGTGGGAGGATAGGAAGCAAGACACCTGGGAACTCCCCGACATCTATGAGCTAAGGGACGATTCATCCTCGCTGCTACGAAGAGAACGAAATGTCAAGCTCGAAGTCGAAAACCTGCGCCTCTTATGGAAAGCCTGGGACGGGCGCTTCGTCATCCTGAGCACATCAGACTCATACTCACCGTCACCCAAAGCGTTTGATGCCCCACGATACGCCTCGCCCTTTCCGGACTTGTGCGGAGACAGGAAATCATCGAAGGTGATACTCTGGCGTTGATGGTCAGGCGTCTTCGCTGCAACTTCTACAGGAGTTACCCGAAGCTTCGTCCATCCTGTTTTGCCATCTACCAGCTCGTCATAGTCCGACTCAAAAGAAAAGCGGCGTCGTCGTTGAGAAGGTTTGGAGCTCATCGTGGTTGCGGGCGTCGAACATTGTCCAGAGACAGGTCCTCCAAAAGAAGACTTGGGCGACAGCGAAAGTCGTGGGCTGGTCAGCAACGGCGAGACCGGTGTGCTAGCAGCACGTTTGTTCTGTCCTTGTTCCTCATCCTGGATTTCATCAGCATTGATGGCCTGCACGAGAGGGCTGGACTTATGTCGACGATGCGGCCAGGAGAAAGGGCGGACTTTATCTTCCTTAACAGGCTGTTTCTCACCATTCCTGCTACCATGTTCATCGGGCGACTCACTATCCTCAGGAAACAGAGCCGGGCAATCCTTCTTGATGGACTTCGCATACTCCCATGACCAATGCTTATGGTTGTGGTTCTTTACGCCCGCAGCAAGAGCGTTCTTGTCCGTCTCCGACAGCGCCTGGCTGTAGTATCGGTTCTTCTCAAGTTTGGAAAGACGGTGAGGAAAAGAAAGTTTGTTGTTACGGATAGGAACGGGTATGAGGATGTCTAAGAAGACCAAGCTGCGGTTGGATGCCGACATGGTTGCGGGACGAGAAGCTCCTCCCACGAACATAGACCACGATATTAGTGGCCTGAGAGGCTGAATTAGGAAATGGTTGTTTCGCTGATATCAGCTCCCTTGTTGCTTCCAATCTCACAGTTTGGTCCAGTGATTCCGAGAGTTAGGTGGGTGGAAGACCGCCAATTTTATGTGAATCCACGGTAATGGGAGTTATATTGTGGATGCACTATGCACAGGAGAGGATTTCGTGAACAATGTCCGTTATATTTGTGTGAATTTCCTGACTCCCCATTTTTAGTGTTGTTGGAGCGAACAATGTTCGAGTCCGGCTTCAGCCTTTTTGATTATTTTACGATGGTATTTCTTATGGCGAGTAAGGAGATAATCCATCTTCAATGCTGGCCTTGCTTCCTTCCTAAGATTGTGTTTTGCTGCACGAGATATTGGATGAAGGTAATTCCACACAAGTCTAAGAAATCAGGCACTGCACTGTGTATCCGGTCACTTAAATTTTCAAACATCACTATTGACTTGCAAAACTTGAAGTCAAACATAGCAAGACCTTATCTGGTGGAGAATTTATACATTATTATGTAGATAGTATTGCTTTTCAAACATATGAAAAAGCTGGCAGGTTAATGAGCGAATAAGACACAACCAGGTATCAATACATGCCAACTCACTCGTCTGCCAATGTTGCAAACATAGAGGTGGCCCTGTGTGAAGTTATCAAGTAGAGGCCATCGTCACCAACCTTCAATGACTTCAGTTACTACTTGCCAAACTTCATCTTCCGACGAAGCTTCTCACGCTTCGAATCGCGTTTCTCCTTTTTCTTCTCCTCGTTCTCCCCCCCAGCCTCATCCTTCCCCTCAGCCTCATCCTCCTCGTCACCGCTATCATCCCACTCAAATGAGCTCTCAAGAGTTTGTTCGGGGGCCTTCTCGGGAACCTTCTCGGTATCGGAAATCTCCTTCTTCTGTGAGAGATTCTCCCGATATTGATGCACATGGGCCGCCATCTCAAGCGCCACGGACCCCTGAGTCGAAAGCTGGACTTGTTCCGGGCTCCAGGACATGTCTGGTGCGACTGTCGGGCGCAGAGGCTGATGCTGGCGCCAGGGTGCCACAGAATTGGGCAAGTAGTCCATTACAAATTGATGCGCATCGTGCTCGATGTCATCTTTCACCCAGCGGCGGTTGAACTCGTCAATATAGCGCTGAGGAATGGGCTCTTTATCAGCTTCGTCATCATTATCATATGCGCGACGACGAGCGGGCGTGCGCTTTGGGGCAACATATGTATCAGTGAAGTCGAAGGAAGGGCCAAGGGCCTTGCGGGTTGCATACCTAGCCTCTGATGTGCTCACACGTTGTTCCTGGCTGAGTAGGCTGTCCTTCTTGGTAGAAGTCGATGTGGCTTTGGACCCAGCGCTCTTGGCCGTGGACAAGCTTGAAGCATTAGACACACGCGCAGATGAGCGGCCACTGAAGTGCTTCTCGAGCGTATGTCGCGTTTGGAGATGCTTATACTCATCGGCAGGGAGTCGTTGCTTTGGAGAAGGTTCAAGAGATACGCCGCGATGGCTGCTTCCCGAGCTGCGGGGCGACGGATTGTCCATGCTCAAGAGGTTCAGGATGTTCACCAAGTTGTCCCGATCCATTGTGATGCTAGGGTTGAATATTCAAGTAGCCACAAACGGTGATTGAGCTCTTTGAATCGACAGATGCACCAGGCACCTGGATGTAAGTCTAGCACAACTCGATATGGATCAACTGGTGCGAAGCCGACGCACGAGAAGGGTAGTGGGTGGCATAGAAAAAGCCATATAGGCTTGCTTATATGATAGGCTTGCTCCTGTAATAGTTCATTGACAATATCCGGTTCCCGCAACCTACATGGGCATTATTGCTACACAATGCGCACTTTTCCTAAAACATGTATGGATGAATGGATACCGGTACAACCGGTTTCGATGCTGGGAAAATTGTGCAAAACCTATGTGTAGAATTCAGCTTGCTTACCGCCTGAGCATTTGGAGTACGAAGTTTGAAACAAAAGTTAGCTCTCGATGATACGGACTCCGTAACGATTGGAAAGCGCGTGGAGTGTCGCTGTATTGGAAGCACCCTATAAGAGCAAAGTCTAATTTGGAGTCCTGCAAGATCTTGGGTATCCTGCACGTGAGGTCTCCTTGGTCGCCTGAGTGCTGATAGATGTATACAAGCTTACAAGCTTTCTCGCCTCGAACAAGCTCGCAGGCGCAAGGCAACAGGTCCTGCTCCCCCAACAAACTTACTCAGGGGACTAGGCATACGCGACTTGTTTTGTTGAAACACGTTAGAGGTTATGGAAACAGGGAGATCCTTGATAACTTGGGCACCGAGCTATAGGGCTGGACATGTCGGACGGAGAAGGAAAGCGATCCACTGGAGAGACGCTTACGCAGTACGCCTTTCAGTAGTGACTGCCACATCAGATATCCCTTATAGGATCGAATCGCGCGCGGGTAGCGTCGGTCGCTGAATTTGACACCTGGGCTGGAGTTGCGGGTGGTATGATGTGGCCCGTTTTCTCTACAATCCCCGAAACATTCCAGTCCAACTGAACATTGATAATGGAAAAGATGAACATTATATAAGCAGTGGTTCCACATCCACCAAACCATCAAAATCCGGTTCTTTATCATCAGACAGAATCCATTCGGGCGTTTCGTCGCCCACAGCCGGCGCTGCATCGGCTGCACTTGCTGCCTGCTCCTCGTTCAGCTCATCATCAAAGGCCTCATCTCCCATCTCCTCGCCTTTCTTCGAAAAGACAGAATTGTTCCAGTTCTGTGGAGTGACATTGTGTTCGACGTTCGGCTCAGCAGCTGCCGAATAAAGTCCAAAGATATTTTTCTGCCGCACGACCTTGTATTCGACCGCAAATACTTGTTCGCCGACAGTTCGGAAAGTGCGAGTGTTGGAGTGCCCATTTCCTCCAGATAATCCCATGGCTACATTCGGTGCGCTTAGTGCTTGGGACAAGGGAAGGGTGAGTTTCCCAACAAGACCGGTGCTGGCCCCTTTCGCCACTGAAAATGCCGTACCGTCGCTACAAGTCTTCACTCCGACGATCCAGTACAGTTTGCCTTTGCTACGAGCGAACAGTCCTTTAGATCCAAAGAGGTCTTCTTTGACAGCCTCGTTCTCCATCAATTTGTCGAAGGCTTTGTAGTGATCGGTCAGTCGGTAGGTCCTGATTGTGCTATTCTCAATTCCAGTCTTGTCTGACGACTTCGTCTCTGCTGATAGGGTCACCAAGGCCTGTGCCCGAACATATGCGCTTGCGTTCGTGATAGTACTGAGCTGGTTGCTTGCTGATCGCTCTTCGATCTCGGTGGGAGTGCTATGGATAATAGCCGCTGGGTCCTTCGGGCCGGAATTGTCAAGTGGCCGTGTAGGGTGTGTAACGAACCGCCCAAGTAACTGAGCACCTTCTTCCGCCTTTAGCCTTGCTCTTAGTAGAAGGAATGTTGGTTTCTCGGACGCCATTGTGGTGATAATTTCTCTGCAGAGGGAGGTCACTGTGATGAGCTGGACTTCTGGTGGCAGCCCTTGGGAAGTGCATCGGTTGAAGTAGTTGAAAGTGAGGCTGGTCCTTGGCCACGATGAGGTCTAGATCGCGTGTTGCTGGACGAGCTGAAACCTGGATGGCATCGGCAAGTTGAGCTGAATGGGGCTAGACAAGCATTCGCCAGCCACACCGAGCAGGATTGGTGAGCATAGGCGAATACGGTATTGACATCCCTTCCATGAATGGCTGGTGACGCGGCCCGTGCTGCGGCTGAAGCAGGCGAAAGGAGACGAAAATACGGAGTACATCTATAGGTATCTAGAGTTTAGGGCCCAACTCCTAAATGGACTATGTACTGAGTAGCTAGCGCTAGCCAGCACCTCTCCAGCTATCATTGCTCTCACTGAGACTGACCACTTCCCTCTCGGCCCTCCTAATGAGCCCGCCAACTTTTATTGTCACAGTCAAGGCGCTATCGCGGTATACCAACACGACAGGGGACGGATGGGATGTTGAAATCAGCACGACGGATCGCTCTTCCCTATGTCGACTTAGCCAAGCCTTTGGGACGGCTTCGGACCTTCAGGAAATTCGATGGTTTCTCGAAGACTTCTCTTCTAACAATGGATCTCCCTTTGAGACAGCCCGCGCAGCGGCATGCTCAAAACGGCTCAATGCACTAGCTGCTGGGTTGCATTCTCAGCTTGAGTTGTCCGAACTTCGAATCCCCGACGGCGCGCATGTTGAGCTTCGTATAAACGGTCTTGTCGATGACCCGGCATTTTTCTCGCATCCTTGGGAGGTACTGGAAGATGCCTCTCTCTTCTCGCCAGCTGCAAGTGTAACCCTGGTTCGAGGCTTTCGAGGCATGGGAAGCGGAGAGGAGGAAGAAGTTCATACTGACCAGCTCAATCTGCTTGTTGTCACTGCGCGGCCTGGGATGCGGAAAGACATTGAATACCGCTTGATATCCCAGAAGATTATGGACGTCGTTGCAAACCTTGAGAACCCGACTATTCCCGTCTACGTTGAAATCGTTCGGCCGGGAACATGGGCTGCTCTGACGTCTTGTCTGGAGAGAAGACGCAAAGAGGGACTGCACTTTCATATTGTCCACATGGATGTTCATGGTTTAGTAGTTGCAAAAGGTCTGCGTCAAGGGTGAGTACTGTGAAGTCTTCCAGACTTGTCTTTCCTGACACTTCTACTAGATCCTACCTCACCTTTCTCAATCAGGCGGGAAATGGTCCACACAACAAGAAAGCCAGTGACGTCGCTAAGGTTCTCGTGGACTACGGCATTAGAGTGGTGGTCATGAACGCCTGCAAATCGTCTTCTCCGATCACCGGCACGGAGGGAGATGCAGAACCCAGTGTTGCTCAGGTTTTGATAGCCAGCAGTATCTCCACTGTTCTCGGGATGAGCTATAACATTTCCGAAGGCGGGGCGCAAGTCTTTGTGCATCAGTTTTACCAGCAGCTATTGGTTCGTAACCAATCGCTCGCAGATGCTGCCTCCGGTGCCAGAGCTGTCTTACATCAGGATCGCAAGCGTAATGCACGCTTTGGACTGGTCGTTGAGGTCGACGATTGGCTAATTCCAAGCTTATATGTCCGCGACCTTGTCAAGTTCAAGCGGTCACACTCTGCACATCAAAAGCAGGTTGGAGATATTTTCGGAGGTCTTGAGGGGAATTTAGGACAGACGATTGCCACCAAGGTTATTTCTGGAATCGAGCGTCTTCAAGACCGTTTTCGGCTGCTGCGCGTCAGCAATGCGAATACGGAGAGCTGGTTCCAGGTGTTAGGTCGGGATTTTGATATTTACACACTGGAAAACACCTTCCTCCTACCATTCTTACGCAAGGGCCGACCGCCAATCAACCGTCGAATTATCCATATGTTTGGTCCAGCGGGCATAGGGAAAACAACGTTGCTTCGCCATCTTTTGACCTGGTGGAAAGCAACCCATTTGGTATCAGAATCCATCTACTGCGACTTTACCACCCTCAAGAACACAGCCGAAGTCTTCAATGAAATACGAAGGCAGCTATTTGGTACCTCGCGGAACGCTTCAAATCTGACTATGGAGACTGTGTCGCAGGCACTCAGAGAAAAGCGGCATTTGCTCGTCTTAGATCATCTCGATGCCATTTCGGCGGAAATGGAGAATGACCTGACAAGCCAGCTCGCTCAATTCATCTCAGGTTTAGCTGGTGGGGCAACATTTGTGCTGACTGCTTCGAGAAATTCCGGAGAAGGATGGCTTCCGAATGATGCTATATGGCCTTTGTCTCTGGGGCGGTTACCCGCACAGGCTGCCGTTCAGCTTATTAAAGCGGCGGACGAGTTGAGTGACGATGAGACACGACGGTCAAAATCAAGGAAAGAGACTGAAGCCATGGCCTCTCTTGTGGATCTATGCGAAGGCAACCCAGCGGCGCTGGAATGGATTGGGGCCTATCTCAAGCAGACCAAAATGGACCCACCAACGGTTTTGAAAATGGTCCAAAAGGGCGAGATTAAAAGTAGCGAAGTCTCGAAGCCGTCACGATTGGGCAAGGACCTTGACGGCTTCTTCGCTTCACTGACTTCCCGCATCACACGCTTTGACATGGATGCGTTTGCTCAGTTTGCAACGATCATTGGCCTGCTACCCTTTCAGAAGCGAGCGCCGAAGGATTTCGCGATCTCATACGTCTATGCAAATTGGAAGATGTGCGAAGGGTCACCTCTTGACTGGGCAAAGCGTTACGGTGTTGATGTGGTGTACGTTCGGCTTGTTCCTATTGATATATCTTGCTGATCCAGAACAGAATTGACTTGGCCGTAAAGTCCAATACTGTTCTGATACAGAGAGGCTATGTTCGAGACTGTCTTAAAAACGAAGTCATAGAGGTTGTCTCCACCATGCTTCAGCAGCTACGACAGATCCATGTTGTCTGGTCGGAGAAGCTTACGGCTGGTTCAACCGGCTCCACTCTTGAAGAGTATTGGCATATTCATCCGTTGTTCTCACTCCGTTTGCGCGAGTACTTCGCGAGATGGGTTGCCCATGTCCTGGAAGGGCCATTTATGAACTTCGTCCGAAGTGCACATTTGGGATTCTCTCAGTATTACGACAAGAGAGCGTACGATCTTGATGACTGTGACATCAAAACTGCTGGTGAGTCCAGCGAGAAAATGAAGTTCGAGCTAGACAACTTCATCACTGCATTGTATCTTTGGACGACAACCAAAGAGGCTTCTATTTTCTTTTCAAATATCCTAGGGCGCATTAACCAGACTTTCAACCTTGCGACGCTCCCCAGGCAACAGTATCGCGCTGTCTTCGAGGTCTTGGATCATATTGTTGGACACTATCGCGACACAGTAACTCAGCCCGCAGATAGCTCAGTCTATCATATACACCGAAGCCATCAGGTGCAAAATTTTCTCAAAGCAGCGGAGGCACTCCAGAATATGAGCATGGTTAGCGACGACTGGGCCTTGGTGAGACACTACATCAAATTGATCGAGGCAGCACTGGATGCAAACCCCGAGGCCGTCGAATCTGACCAATGGATCAAGGCGCAGAGAGCCCAAACAAATATGGTCAAGGGATACGAGGCTTTTGCCAGATACTCATTCAAAGAAGCTCGCCAGATATTCGAAAAGAACCTCGCAGAAGAGCCTCCAGCTGACATCAGTGCCACAACACGAGCAGGGTATCTGAGAATTCGGTTTATGAATATCAATGGTATATTGAAATGTAAAACGCAGGAAGGGAATTATCCCATCGGTGCCATGTATAGGGACGTCCAAAACCTGCAAAATGCAACCACAGACTGGACCTCTACGCTCGAAAGCTTGACTACTGCACATGGCTGGCACGACCACAACACATACATGAACGAGTCCATGAGAAATTGGGTTGAGTTCATTGGCCGCTTGAAAAAATCCATTGAAGAGGACGGGACGTCAGTAGAAGTGGTAGGTAGAAACATCCTCTGGGCGAACCCGTCACTAATACATTTCCCAGACAGATATACTCAGTGATTTACAGAATATCCTCGGACACGCTGAGAGTCTACCTATGAGACAAGGGGCACTGAAAACGATGTACACTTCATTGGCGAGCGGTAATGCTCTAATACAACCAAAGAACCTTTCCTCTGCTCTTCTTTCGGGCCTCAGCGATGCGTATGGCGACCAGGTAGACGATGCAGGGCTCGCAAAATACTACCAGGAACTCACCGGCATCCTTATACAGAGGGATTCCAACTACGAAGCTGCTCTCCAGGTACATGCGCGATGGGTCCAGTTACGCCGAACAAACGAAGGCATGGCGGATAAACATGTTGCACTGGTGGACGAATACGTATACGCTGTCTGTTATTTCTTTCTTGGACAGCACGCAAAGTCCGAGCGGCATTGCCAGAGAGCCTTGGAGCTTGCCGAAGAAACCCGAGTAGACAAGACGTGGCTAGCATGCCTTCACATCGCCGCCCACCTGGAGCTACTCAAGGGTCACTTCACATCTGCTTTTCGGTACATGTGTAAGGCCGGGTTGTTAGCTTATGCTGAAGATAACAACACCGGTTATGGCAAGGATGGGTTCATCATGCAAATCATGTTCACCATAGGGTGCCTTGCAATGGGGCTTGTTGAGGACGAGGATATTGTACCCAGGTCTATGCAACCGATCCTCGTCGCACCTCAGGCCCAGCTACAATTCCCAGCTCGACCTACCAGCCAAGACCTGGGAAGAGAAAAGAAGAAGCCGAGCCAGGTCATTCAAGAGTTCATCGCCACGGCGGCAGAAATTCTTGGTCCTGTGCGAACGTTTACGCTACTGGGACAGGTCGGATTGTCCCCCATGAAGTTCGTGAAAGGCGATAAAATAGAAGACATCGCTTGGGCAGAACTTGAGGACCTACTGTTTGGAAATGTTACGGTTCCTTTACGTCGAGAATCTTCGCTCGCCCAGTTCAGCCCTGGCGTTCAGAATGCCGAACAAGAGAGGTCCGAACGCGAACTGAGGCGTACTTTAACCGATGGTATCGCGCCCATTCAACAGACGCTTTCCTTTGAAATTGAAGACGCAGCCGAGGTTGGGAAAAGCGTACAAGCCCAGGCTCCGGCTGAGCAAGACCCTGAGTCTTTTCTTCCAGCATTGAAATACATGATGAAGTTGTCTTCCTCTCTCAGGGATGCCAACCGGAGAACGGTCCTGTGGCACTTTTCTGGAGGCCAGCAATGTGATATGGACGCTGTCGCGACTATTGGTATCAAGGCGCAAGAGTTGCCGCCAGATTGTCTTACGGGCGACAGCGTTCTAGCTTTCGTCAAGCTACTTCTACAATCGGGGGCCAACCTCGCTCTGTTCGATAGAGATGGCCGGACTCCGTTCATGAGGGCGGTCGAGACTGGGAATTTCGACATTGCCGACTTGCTTTTGGAACATGGCGCTGACCAGGACTACAAAAGTTTCGCGGATGAAACTGCGCTGCATGAAGCCGTTCAGCGCCAGGATGCTCCAGCAGTTGATTATTGCATTTCACATGGCTGCTCTCTGGTTGCACGTAATCTCAAAGGGGAAACCGCTCTGGGTATGGCTGTAATACGAGAGAGCAAAGAAATTTGCGTCCTCCTGCTTTGTGCTGGGGCGAATCCGCTCACGCGCGATTACATCGGTCGATCCTGCCTTCGATTAGCCCTGGAGTTCGCCCGGTATGACAACTTCAAGGCTTGCATCACAACCCTCTATCACATGCCAGGGCGAGTGTTTATGGATGTCCTCCTGGACTATGGATACACTAACCAGAACTTGTATGACCTCATCCTCGAGGCGAAAGATTTCGATCGTCAAGCCTTGGATCTTTTCGAACGGTGCTCCGATATGCCCGGAGACCTGACGCGAAGAGACAAGGCTGGTGTAACGTGCTTTCATCGAGCGGCTATGAACCTTACACCTCAACTCGTCCACGAGATTTTCGTGAGAACCAAAGCAGATTGGACCATCCAGGATGACTGCTACGGTCTTACACCTCTCCATTTCGCCGTAATAAACTCCGATCCCATGGGAATGTTGTCGGTACTCATGAACGAGGGAGAGGTCAAGGACGTTTTCAAAGATCACATCATGAATAAGAAGGCAATCAACATGCTGGCATGGAATGGGTTAACGATGAACTTTGGTTCCCCTGACACGGAATTCCATCACACAATCAAGATGGATGGTCACAAATCTCTGAGCTTGAAATACTTTTTATCGTTCGTCGAGCAGTGCCGCCTTCGATACGTCAGACCTCTTTCGCAAGCAGAGGTGGATCAACTCGTCGAGTTCCGCAGAACCCTCGCCTTTGGTCCCGGGAAAGAATCTGAGGGTCCGGATGCTAGCGTTGCGGCCTTCCGAAATGCAACGATTGATCTTGTGTACGGTTCGGAAGCAGCCGAAAACGCTGGTTCAAGCGCGACTTTCTCGAGCCAGGCTGCAGAACGGTTGCATAATTGTCAGAATCTGTTCAGTGGTGTGGTGGAGGATAATACTACGGACGACATGTGCCAGCTGCGTTGGTCTATTCCTTGGCGGTTCAATTCGCGTAGATTTCCGCATGTTTTTTACATGGATAGGAATGGAACATGTCAGTATACGGAGCCCCTTTATGAGCGCGAGGATCCGGTGTATCGAGTTTGGGTTGTGGATGAGTATGGGGTGGTCAAGGGGGTCCTTGGAGCCGTGGCGATGTAATGCATAGCTGACGGTTAATGAATGATGATCTCTTCCATTCCGCTTCTGAGATTCCGAATTAAGTCTACTTACTATCAGGGGAAAATTGTCGGTCTCTTGAATCTCGGCCCCTTCGTAACTTCTACTTTATGTAAGAATAAATCACACACGTTGATGTCCAATGTTGCAACCATACAAAGTGGGTTAAATGCCGACAAAAGATGAAAAACCATGACTGTAGGAGCTACGGGGAGATCTAAAGTGAACAATGCAACTGAAAGGAATGCAAGTCTAAGACGCAGCCAATCAAAGATGTAACCATGGAGAAAGGAAGCAAAGCGACTAGAAAAAAATCTATAAGAAAATCTTGGTCGAACTGCAGAGGCTTTCTATGAGTATGCAGCTCCTGGTTAAAAAACACCCCGGAATAACACCCGAACGACCTACTCGCCGCCGTCCGGAAGTCACGATGTGAACCTCCGACTCCCCCTCCCACTTCTCCGGCCCAAACTCAGACTCCCCAACCACTTCGCCAACCCTCTACCCTTCTTTTGCCCACAAACCCCCTCTCCCCCTTCCACTCTCCTCAATTGCCCAAACTGCCCACGGTTCGGATCATCTGCACGCCTTTCATCGTCATCTCTGCTCCCATCTCCCCTTCCACCCACGTTATCCCCCTCCGTCACCGGACTCCTCTCAGCCCGGCCCGCCCTCACATACCCAATAAACGGATACCGCATCCCCGCCCCCTCCGTCGGACTCGTATAATACTCAAACTCCTCCTCCCCGATAAACGACAGCTCGACGTCCTCCGGCGTGCGTGGAATCGGGCTCCTCAGCGACCCCGTCCCCGTCTCCACCTGCTGCACCTCCCCACTGGCCCCTGCCGCCGCATTTTCCGTCATCGCTGTCGGGGTCGCGGACGGGCTCTGGGGACCCGCGGTGGGAGGCTCGACCAGGTCAAAAGCAATCCACGAGCAATCCGTGTAGTAATCCGCGGTACTGGTGCTGATGTGCGGGATATAGTACTGCCAGTGGTAGCTATGCTCGAAGGCTTCTTCGCCGGTCAGGACGGGCGAGAAGGCGGTGTCGGTGGGGGAGACGGCGAGGCCGAGATTCTGGTCGAGGGAGGAGTAGTCTGTGTCGCTGCGGTGGAGGGAGGTTGGTGAGGATGTTGTGACTGAGGAGGCGGACGAGGAGGAGGAGGTGGAGGGGGTGATGCGTCGGGGTGAGGCGGAGGAGAAGGAGGCGGTGCTGCTGGGATAGGCGGGTGGTGATTTGAGGGGGGAGGAGGGATTCATGATGGAGGAGCGGAGACAGCCGCAGGGGAGTTGGGTGGAGGGTGAGGGTTGGGACGAAGACTGTAGGGGAGGGTCTTGTTGTGATGTTAAGTTCGACATGTTGATGCTGGCTCTACGATGAGATAGAGAATTCTGTATGATGTTGAAATCGTCGTCTATGACACACGCAACTGTGGTATATCCGTGGCAGAAATAACCCTTCAATGATGAAAAGGCCACGGACATCAAAGACAATTAATGGAACAAAGACGGTGCACTGACGCAAATACGTGTCACCAGGGGGAAGGAACAATCCTTCACCAGTGAGACAAAGAAGGAGATGGTTGGATTTAGATGAAGAATTGCATTGTGAACAATGTCTGGGTTTGACGCCATCGTATAACAGTGGCCAATCATAGGGGCATGAGGTCTTTGACAACCCCGGGAACTTCGTATATGTGAACGGAAGATGGGAGAGATTTCGTATCAGACACTATGTGGACAACACAGCGGGAAATAAAAATATAAAGAAAGAGCGAAGGAATGTAAGACGCGGGAGACATGGCATTAGGCACTATCTAGGCGAATAGAGTTCGAAAAGGAAAAAAATGCGGAAAAAGCGAAGGAAGGGTTGGAGATGAAGAATCATCGGATTGAAGAAGCGAAAGAAGTTTTTGAAATAGAAAAATCCCAAAGATAAATGAAAATGGACCCTATGTTCCAGGATCACTCACTGTCCAGTCAGTGTACACCACAGCACCAGACCAGCTGGAGAAGCCGACGTCCTACTCCCTTCAGATCATCAAGTGCAGACACCCCCTCAGATCCACTCAGCAACCTCGCACCAAATATCGCACTCCTGTTCCACACCATCCTTACCTTTCACATCCTCCTGGACCACCTCCAGCACCGCCGTCCTCGCATCCACTCTCCTCACCATCTCCGCAACCTCCACCCTCCTCGCCGGCGACGCCATGACCTTCGCCCTGGCACTCGCAGGCAGGCGCATAGACGGACTGTCCTCAGTGCGCTGTTCAGGGGCTCGGAGAGTAGTACTGCTGCTAGGAGGGGAGACGGCGTGGAAGAGGGAGTCGGGGGATTGCCAGGGGTACAGGTAGGGAGTCTGAGCTGCAGTTACGAACCCGGGAGAGTGGGGGGGATTGAGATGTTGGGGTGTGTGTGCGTTAGCATGCGTATCATGCGCTGACGAACAAGGAGGAGCCTGAGTTGCTGCGTTTGGGGAAGCGACGCTGCGTTCGGAATCACAGTTAGTGCGTTCATTGGAAGGACGAGTATCTAGCAGCGTAGGGGAGTGAGGCTTCGTGCTCGCTGAGCGCACCGGCACTGACAAGCCATTACTCGTGATCCCGCCCACGCGCCGGAGCGAGTGCGGCGGAGAGGCAGCGGGAACCAGTTTCCCGGAGGCGGTGCGGCGGAGGGGGAGGTGCGGTGGGGAGGTGGACGTGGGAGTGATGGGGTTGCCGTGTGGGTCGAGGAGGTCGGCTGTGATG
>JAFHBW010000140.1:0-61109 GCA_019022765.1 Westerdykella sp. P71 | reverse complement strand
CCATCATCCAAACCCTTCGGAGCCTTATCGAATCCAAACTGTTACCAGGCATCTGCAAGCTTTGCGCGGCCATTACACGGAGAATCTCGGAGTAAAGCAAAACACGAGCTGAGGATCTCCAAAATATAGGGCAACTCTCTTTGTTAGCTAGACTACCCTAATAATGTTCCGAAATGTAAAGGGATAACTAGCTATATCTATACAAGAGCAAGGGTACAAACATAAGCGGCTTTGGATGCTATAAACAAAATGAGCGACGGTTCGACCACACTATCAGAATTTTCTTACTAGAGAATGGGCTTATGAGGATCGATGCTTGAAAAAACTAATTTTTCAACGACGGGTTTGAATGTCTATAAGGAAGAGACTTAGGATATCCAAATGATAGGTGCGTCCCGGCTCCGGGTGTGTCCCGCTTCGCAGTAGGGGACGTTAGCACTTCGCGATGGGTAGCAATGGGTAGCAATGGGCAGCACTTCGCAATAGCTAGCGCGATGGCTAGCTTCAGAGTGGCCCGTTTTCGGAAGAACTAGTGTATTTATGGGCTGACATAATCCTTCTGAACATTACATAATCTTCACGGACCCGTGCATCTAGTGGGAGCCTAGGAGCACGAAAAGATTAATAATCACAATTGAGATGACGTTCTGCCAATCGGCGTGGGATGACATGCACCGTTCCGCCTGGGCAACCAACCTCGCTTAGTCACACCGAATAAGGGGCGAGTCACATGACAACCCCTACCAATCGGTCGAATTTTCCACACCGCCACTCGTGCTGGGATTCCAAGTGGCAAAAAGAGGGAAAAAAGAGAAGTTCCTTCTGTGCAAAACCTTCCACCTGCTGGATTCGAACGCTCCACCTTTCAGGGCAAAAAAAATGGTTGCTTCTCTTTGATTGAGCGTGTCATCCTTAGTGCAGGGGCCATGCTAATCTTCTCTGTATCGTTTCAATAGACCTAATGCTCCGAAGAGCAATGAGAATTTTGATTCTAATCATTATATAGATGGATGGTTGAGAAACCCCGGGGTGGAGGCAAATTCACGAACACGTGATTTGGGGCATGTGTGCGCTGGCGAGGGCAGGAGCCGAGGTTGACTGGGGGTAGTGGATCGGCGATCGGCGGGCCGCGCGCGCGGGTTAACGGACCGAATACCGCTTGGGAAGGCATGCAACTTGGTTCGCACGTGTGGTCGTTGTCGCATTGATGTTGTCGGCGGGAGGTTTCTCATGATCGCAACTCAATGCTTTCCATGGCTCAGATGATTCTTCGTCCGGTGCTGCGGATTCCTGGCTCGCGGATCGGCATTCGGTTCTTGAACTTCAGTGATTGCATCATGCAGCAATGCAGGAAAGCCGCCGCTTGGGGCGCTCGTAACTTGCGATCCTTCTTCCCTGATTTCATAAACCTGGAGTGGTGAGAAATGAACAACCACGATTTATGGGTGGGAAATGACCGTCATAAACACAATAATACACTCTGTCCGGAGGAGTGTAGGAGATCAAATCTAGGGAGTGTCGTTGAATTAAGACGCTTTGGCGAGAATGTGGGCCGTTTGCTCGCCTCCACAACACTGCTTCGCGGCCGAAGTTTTGCTGCGTTTGTCACGACGGGCAGATAGTTTATCACCACGTGATGGACAAAGCGTAGGCTTGACTTGTCTGAAATGCTGCTCGCAGAGTCACCGCCCACTACAAAATCGCCTCGGAGGGGTCAACACACATTCACTAGTCCATTAAGCGGATCAAAATCACAGTCTCTCTAGCGAACGCAGCCCTACGATCCTACCATGTTTATGTGGAAGCGCAGAAATGGATAGCTATATCAGAGGTGTCCCATAGTGATCGCCCGATAATTTATCATTTCTATAGCACAGTGAGGCTTCACAGCTGTGCACACGTTACAATATACACATGGTAGTCGATATGATCCTTTTTCCTTTGAAAGCATGCAAAAGTGCGTCCATCAACTCACGGATGGCGTTCACGATATGGGAATACGATTGAACTGGATGAGCCAAAGTCCACTACCTGAATTCTGTACTGTAAAATATACCGTGTGCGTAGTAGAAAGATATAGCACTCCATAATGGTACAGGACGGATCAGAATTTGTCCTCATTTATGTTTTCCTCTGCATGTAGATAACGTCGACAATAATATGTATGCTTTGTTATATGTACAAAGATGCGTAAGATAGCTGCTAGACCGCTACATAATTTCCAATTCTCCTTCACCCCCGGGATTCTCAACCATCTATATAAGGATTAGAATCAAAACTCCCGTTGGGCTTCGTGCCCATTTGGTCTATTACTAGTCATGACAGCGGTGGTGAGAACGGCATTATTACACCAAAGAGCTCCAAAGGTACTAAAGGGGGCATGGTTTGCGTTACAGAGTAGGAGGATTGGGAATACATGCCGGTGTCGTTGAGATGAATGCTCTGTCTGCCCCGGAAAGATACATTCCTAATGTAAGTGGGAAAGAAGTGGTGATGCAACATGGTATCTATTATGCAACTACAAGAAATCGCTACACAAACATCTTCGCCGTCGTCATTATCTTCGTTAACGTAAATCGCAACAGGACGACCAGCGTACCCGTCAGCCACCCATCCTCCCCTTGGAACGAAATCTCTCTCCACAAGTATGCATGCAAACATAGCTAAAGAACGACGACAGGGACATTACACATATAAAGGGTATCAGGCGCCAAATCGCAACAAAGATCCCAATCCAAACGTACAAAGCTGAAAGCAGAATCGCACATCAAAGGTCTTCTGGCTGACCTACTCGTCCCAAGGGAAATCCACAACTTCCAACCGGGTGCACGTCAAGTACGGCAACGCACCCCCGCTCATCTCCAGCTCAAGGAAATTCCTCATCAGAGGCTTCACGACATCCTTTGCTCTCTCCTTGATCTCATCGATCCTCCTCTCGAACCGTCTCAGATTATCTCGATTATACTGATCTGGACACAGCCGCAGGAAGCGCTTGCACTCGTCGTGATTGAGATAACTCGACCCGCCTGTGCCGAGCAGACGGAAGACGCGGCCCGTATTGAAGGATGTGGGGGGAGGGGGTGGTGGTGCTGAGCCATCCATGCTAGGCCGCGTGCTCGAGCTGGCTGCCCGCGGTCTCGAGGAAGACGAAGGCTTCAATATCGGTGCAGGAGGCGGCGTCGTGTTCTCCGCTAGCCATTGCCGAAACAGGCTCATGGCGAGCCAATCGAGCCAGTTGTTGCTGGGGGTGACGCGCTCGCCTCGACTCGTGCTGAGGGTCAAACGGAACAGCTTCCCCTCGATCTTCGCCTTCAGCTCCTCCAGTTCGTCGACCTTGTCTTCGATGAGATCCATGACTGCGTCGGAGGTTTGCCCGCGCAGTTGGTTGAGCCCCGCGGGCCACTGACCGACGACGTGGACCATGGCTTCCGAGAAGATGGCCTTGCTCCGCGCCATATACCCCAACTTGAGGTAACTGGGCGGATACTTGGCAATCTGTTTCCACAGCCGGCCCTGGAATCGGAGCAAATGGTGATCCACCCTCGGACCAATGACTTCGAGTGCATCGTACATATCGCCCAAATGCAGCAGGGACTTGCACTCGACGTAGGCGTTTGCGATGTTGATGGGGTCCAAGGTAGGCGGGTAGTTGTAGAAGATGCGGAAGAGGTTGTCGTAGTCGCGGAAGGTGTCGTCGTCCGGGTCGGAGGTTGGGGCGGGGATGTGGAGGGAGGAGAAGTTGGCCATGCTGCGGAAGAAACCGGTGGCGGGGGCTGTGGGTTTGGGGCGTGTTGTTGGCGGCGGTGGTGGGTGTGAGGGAGAGCTGTCGCTGGCGAAGAGGGAGGGCTGGGGTTTCTTTCCTGGAGGTTAGTATCTATTTGTGGTGGTGAAGGGTTTTTGGTTTGCGCACCTTCTGAATCAACATGGGTACTTCATCCTCGCCTTTCCCCCAGTCTTCTAACTCGTACCTCCACCTCTTCTTCTCCATTCCTGCCGAACCACTGGGCAACCTCGCCAACGCGGCCGCGTTCACATTCCCATGTCCAAGTCCAGGCGCACTCCCACTTCCCTCCCCAGACGTGGCCCACTCCTCACTCAAACCCGCCTCAAAGAACCCAGAACATTGCGCCAAAATCAACTTGTGCAGCAGATAGCGCTGCTCCTTGCGTCCATTCGAAATGACAATCTCGACATCGCCCGTGTGGGTGAAGACTGGGAATTCATTCTGGGGCTGGTAGGAGGAGGACGAGGAGCCACCGAAGTGCGAGCGGTGGCCTGGTCGGTGGCGGCGCGAGGTTGAGCGCGAGGAGTGCGATGTCACCGAGGGAGGGCGGCGGATGGCGAGAGTGCGGTCAGGGACCGCGGATTCGGGGTAGGACACCATGCGCGTGGGTTTGGGGGGGATGTTTGGTGGTGAGGGTTGGGTTTGTCTGCTCGAAGCGCTTGAGATGGTCGAGATGGTCACGATGCTCCAAGGCGGCGCGACGACTCAAGTGGTGAAGAGTACGATTCACTTCCGAGTATCCTCTGGTCCCCTCTGAGTGGACTGAGGTTTGTCGAAAGCAGGAGAGCGCGTCCGCCGTCCGGAAATGGGCTGCGTGCTTTGTTGTTCCTGCTGCGGACCTGCAGGCCTTGCAGCTCGATGGTGCACCCGTCGCCCAGCCCCGCTTTCAGAATCGGTTGCTCGGTTGCCCCTTGACTCCTGAGGGCGTTGGTGTGTACTGTGTAGAAGAGGGTTTCATGGGCGGCGCAACGGTCGACAAAGAGTGGCTGGTGGCGACGGGCAGCCCATGTCGGCGGTGTTGCGAGCCAGCTGCGTGCATGTGCATGTGAGTCGTCGTGACTCGTGAGCCGTCGTCCAGTTGCCAGGCGTTGCCAGACGTTGCCAGGGTTTGCCAGGGTCCAAGGTGGTTCGGCTGGACTGGAAGCGATGAAGCGATGCTGCTTTCGGCACCCTGGACTTTGGGGTTTTGGGACTTTTGGACTTTTGGACTTTTGGAGGGTCACGCTGGGCACGCTGGGGCTGCACGCGAGCTGACCCCCGAGGGCCAATCTCTTGGGTGCATCAAGGGATATTCGCCTCTGCGCTAACGGTATGTTCTTTACTGTGTAGTGTCGAGCAGAGGGTTTCCCTGGGGGGAAGATGATGGGACAATGTTGATCAGGAATATGCCATATCCGAATTCGCCAACCATAGCTAACTGTCCATCTCTCCCAGAAAACTCCTCTTTATACACTGGATGAAGGAACTGGTGAGCAGGTCCCAGCAACGGTCCCTCTCCCCAAACCTCAATATCTCCTCCCACCATCATCCATCTCAACCTCTCCTCCTTGTTGTCCGGCTCCTCACCTCCGCCTGCTGCACCTTCAGTGTACTCCCCTGCTTTTCCACCTGGACCGCCTCAATATAATCCTTCCCATTCCCATTCGCTGTATTCACTCCGGGTGTCGCCAGCGCCGTGCCCTCCACCAGCACCATCTCCTCCTCCGACACCTTCTCCGGGAGCTTGATCTCCGGCTTGCGCGTCCCGAGCGGCGGCTCGAACCGCTTGCGGAGCGTCGCAATCATCTTCTCAAACCAGAACCAGTTGAGCCCGTTCAGCGTGAGGTTGGAGGCGAGATAGCAGAGCGGAAGCCACAGAGGTATCGCCCTGTCGCCGGCGAACTGCATGACGTCGCTGATAGGCAGTCCCTTCTCGAGCTCCGGGTTCGCGAGCGTGCCGCGGTTGTGCTTGAGGGCCTGGTAGATGTCCGAGAAGACGCGGACAGATTGGTAGGTTCCATAGACGAGGCGCGCCGAGAAGAAGGTCAAAAGGAGGAGGATGCCGTTGAGGAGCTGGAACTTGCCGCCCGTGAGGTTCAGCTTGTCGCAGAACCAGTGGATGTTGAGGAACGGGGAGGAGAGCTCGTAGAGGATAAAGACGGGCGCGTAGTAGTTGACGAAGGGCCTCTGGTGGCTGGTTAGCAGGAGCTTCTTCTTCTTCTTCTTCTTCTTCTTCTTCCGCGCGACAGGGAACCTACAAATCCCAAGGAGAAGACGAAGAGCGCGGAAACGGCGTGGGCGAGCATGCCAACGCCAAAGATCTGTAGGTGCTGCACCGTAATGACCAGATCCCACACAAAGTAGCCCGTAGCCATGCCCTGGATCAGACCGGAACCCCCCGTGTATCCCCAGACCTTGCCTTGCCAGTTCATCTCCGCCCGCTCCTCATCCTTCCACATTACATAGAGGGCCAGGATGTTGATCAACGTGCTCTGCACAAACGAAACAACGTGTACGTCCCAGTTGAGCTTCGTTCGAGCATTGAATGACGTGTAGATCCGAGGGAAGAAGATGCGGGAGAGCGCCGGCGAGATGTACCTGTACGTGACATGGTAGAGCATGAACGCAAAGGCTACCTCGTGGAAGTGCAAATGGAGGACCTGGAGGCCCAGCTTATTGGCAATAGGCTGCACATATTCCGCTATCACCGGTGGTGGCGGGAGGGGAAAGGGGTCGCGCATGGCGGATGGGTATCAATATGTAGGCCGACGCAAGGGCGAGCCTGGCGAGTGTCGAGGGGTCCAGTAGTGGCAGCGTCGCACAGAGCGAGTGTCGTCCGGTGAGAGAAAAAAAAAGAAGGGAGGAGGGTGAAAGAGGAGGACGAGTGGGTATAATAGAGAGCCAGCGGCAGCAGGCAGAAGGTGTGGTGGAGGTCAGAAGGCGGAGGTCAGCTCCGCAATTGTTATGAGGCTTGATGCAAGCCGCGGCCTGCACTTTGCCCAACAAAGCCAAAGTCGCGAAGTTGCACGCGAGCGTCATCACCGCGCACCGAATGACCAAGGCTGCC
The DNA here is from genome assembly GCA_019022765.1 of Westerdykella sp. P71. NCBI lineage: Eukaryota > Fungi > Ascomycota > Dothideomycetes > Pleosporales > Sporormiaceae > Westerdykella > Westerdykella sp. P71. The sequence goes on along the minus strand of JAFHBW010000140.1, from coordinate 54,279 downwards.
ACCCATCCGCCACTTTGCGTGAAGATAGGGCCACAGCACTGCAAAGCTGAGTACAATATTGTTTCCCGAGTTCTAGGAACGTATCGGAATGGTATTTCTTCTACATATTGCACTTCAACCTGTGCACCGCAAACTATCTCATAGGTATCCCACACAGAGGACTAGAAGACTGGGTATCACTACAAAAAAAGAACCGGAATTAAAAAGGTAGCTAAATCTGAATCACTTCACCTCCACTACCACATTATGTTTCAGCCAGCAGTCTCGGCAGGCATCGTCACGCAGATGCTCCGCATACGCTTCGAGAAACAGCGCGCCTACATAGGACGTCCGCTCGATCTGGTCCAGCAGAGAGTAGAAGTCTTGCAGCGTCTTGTAGCTTGTGATCCGTTTGTCGTCCTGCGGAGAGGGCACTCGTTTCTCCACACTGCTAGGTCCAGGTGTGTGCCGTGTCGGGAATGGTGGATAGATGTCTTTCGGAGGAGGCTTCGTGGCTGTGCCTGCTTCACGCCTCATGGTATCCTCAAATGTGTTGGGAAAGGAGGAAGGCGGCGTGGGTATACCGATCGTTGGGACAATATTCGATGTATCAAACAGCGCGTCGTCAGGTGATTGCCTGAGATCGATCTCGTCCAACTCCCGAACGCGTGAATTCTGCCCCGTGACCAATTCAGACGATTTTTCGGTGACCTTTTGACTGTGCTGGGTGTCCGTTTTGCGGTTCGAGGCCTGACCAAGCATCTTCTGCAAGTTCATCTGCAACCCGTACCACAGCGACCATGACACCTGTGTCAAGCCACCGTCCATAGCAACCAAGCTCATAGCCTGCTCCATCTCGTACTGATTCTGATACGGGTGCCACTTGTTCAACTTGCTCTTCTTCCCGCCTGGGACTTGATCCGCATCTTCGACGAACGGGTCCAGAATCCCGAGTTCGTAGTTGACTTCCCACGTCAGTTGCTCATTCTGCTCCTTGTCGCGTAAGGGTACCGTGGCATAATCCCGGGCCAATCGCTCTGCCACCAGGAACAGCTTGCGCATGTGCGGCGTCGCCTTGCGGGGCTTGCGACAGACGGGACACCGATTTGGCGGTGGCGGTGTAGGTATCTTTCCATAGTTGTGCAGACTGTCCCAGGAATCATGGGACATCAAGCCCAATGGGTATGGAACCCAATGAAAGTCCTGGCATAGCCGGCTATCGGGGTGAGGTTGGTGTCGAACTACGGGTTTAAAGCCTGTGAACGACGGTTGGGTCGATCTGGCCGATTTTGGCGCATTGTTTGGGTAAAGCGAGTTATACGACTCTCGTGACGACGGTGTATGCGCTTTGTTTCCGTAGAGTGAGTTATACGGCTCTCTGGACGAAGGTGTATGCGCAACGTTTGGGCAAGACGAACTATATGTCGGTCTCGAGGCTGGCGGTAACGGACTGCTTTCAAACGGCGAACTATAATGCTGTCGGGTAGATGGCGCAGCTCTTACATCGAACCTAGCTGACCGAGAAAGACGCGGTACCTTGGCCGGACTGTACGAATTCCAGGCAGGGTCGGCCGCCCGTTTCTGTGAATTGGGGAACATGTTGTTGAAGCTATGGTGCCGCTGATTTGAGGTTGAGTTGCGTGAGTGACACGCGACGCGACCCATGCGGCTCCAAAGTGAAAGTGGAAAAGCTCCGAGCCTTGGCGTGAGCTTTCCAAGGTTGCTCCACCAAAGCTCGATCCATTCCTTCTTTGACGCGTGGACGTCTCCAGTCATCGCGACTGACCAAAACGCTCCAAGATGAAGACTTTCAAAGATAGCTTTCTCAATTGTTCGGCTTGTCGAGCACGGTTCCTCAGGCAAGCGCCGAAAAGAGACCCTTCACACTCCATCCCCCGCAGAGCATACACACGACCCGCCTTCGCACCGAAGCCTGCTCTCGACATCAAGCATATTCGCCAAAACCCAGGACTCTACTCACAAAACTGCATAGACAGGAACTATGCCTCCCACAAAGATTCGCCCTGGAAGATCGTTGAGCTGCACAACCAATGGCTCGCACTGCAGCAGAGCGCCAGGAAAGTGCGGGAGCGCAACAACCAGTTGCGGAGGAAATTGGCGGATGCGGCTGGGCGCAGCGGAGATGCGGAGGGAGATATACGCATGACTGATGATAAAGATGCCATGCTCAGTGAAGCAAAGGCGCTCAAGGCCGAACTGAGCGGTATCGAAGAGAAGGAAGCGAAACTGCAGGAAGAGATGGAGCAGCTGGCGCAGGACCTGCCGAATCTAAGTAGCACCGAGACGCCTGTGGGGAGTGAGGCTCAGATCATCGAGTACATCAATGATCACCCGGAGCCGAAACCGGATAGCTCAGACCGCGTGTGGAGATCGCATGTCCATATTGGAGCAGAGCTGGGCATCCTCGACTTTGCAGGCGCGGCGCAGACGACTGGCTGGGGATGGTACTACTTGATTGGGGAGGGTGCCATGCTAGAGCAAGCTCTCGTGCAGTACGCTCTCAGTGTTGCCAGGAAGAGAGGTTGGAGAGCCGTTTCACCACCCAGCCTAGTCTACTCCCATATCGCCTCAGCTTGCGGCTTCCAACCGCGAGACCAGAACGGGGAACAACAAGTATACGGCATTGAGCAGGCCGAGAAGGACAAAGCGAAACCACCCCTGGTCCTCGCCGGCACCGCTGAAATCCCACTCGCTGGAATGAAAGCGAACCACACCTTTGAAGACTCCGACCTGCCCCTCAAAACCGTTGGCGTGAGTCGCTCCTACCGCGCAGAAGCGGGAGCTCGTGGCGTAGACACAAAAGGTCTCTACCGCGTGCACGAATTCACCAAGGTGGAGATGTTCGCCTGGACAATGCCGGAGAACAACGACGACGAGCATTTCAGCACCGTCCCGGAAGGGTCCAACTCCGATGCTGTCTTCGACGAGATGATCTCTATCCAAAAGGAAATCCTCCAATCCCTCGGCCTCCACTGCCGCGTCCTTGAAATGCCTACCCAAGATCTCGGGGCGAGCGCCACCAGAAAACGCGACATAGAGGCCTACTTCCCCTCTCGCCGCGAGAAAGACGACGGGTGGGGCGAAGTCACATCCACCTCCATCTGCACAGACTATCAGACCCGACGTCTGCATACGCGCGTGCGGATAGAGAAGGCGGGGCGGAAGTTGGATTTTCCATATACGTTGAACGGAACCGCGCTGGCAGTGCCGAGGGTGCTGGCCGCGATTTTGGAAAACCACTGGGATGAGAAGAATGCGACAGTGGCGATTCCGGAGGTATTGCGGCCCTTCATGGGAGGGTTGGAGGTGATAAGGGGACACAATTGGGGGACGGACGATTAGACAGGAGAATGCGTGCTGGAATGTGGATGTAACTGTAGTATTATTTCGACAGCACTTGAATTCCGAGGCATCTTGAACAACCCTATATCATGCGAATCAATCGCTGAAACCCTCAAACTCCTCCTCCTTAGCCGCATTCTTCTTCCTCACCTCCTCGATCATCCTTTTCAGCTCCCTCTCCTTCGCCTTCTCCTCCTCGCTCATCTTCTTCACCCTCTCATGCTCCCTCTTAGCCTGCTTCTTTTCCCTCCGCACCTCCTTCGTAGCTTTCTGGTCCTTCTTCTGTGTCCAAGCCGCCTCCTTCCGATCCTTCTTCCCAACATGCTTCTTCGCCGCCTTCTCCTCCGCGTCACCCTCGCCCTTCAACTCAGCAAGCCGCTGCTGCTCGCGAACTTTGTCCTTGTATGCAAACTTATCCCAGTCGATATGAACCCCTAGACTCCGATCCCCCTCCCACTTCTTCAGCTCAGGCATGCTCGGTAATCTAAGCAAGCCCCAGGCATTTCCCAGTTCCGTCCAATCCAGATCCGCAATGCGGAAAATCGAACTCGCGGTATGCTTACTGTACGCTCTCACCCAGGAGACGAAGCCTCTTTGCGCTTTGTCGAAGATGGCTCTGTCCGTTTGGACGAGAGTGCGAATCTCTTGTGTTACTTGCTGGGCTTCGTCTTCGGAAACAGTGACAGAAGGAGTGGTCAAGGGGGAGATGGGAGTTTGGCGGACACGGAGGAATTCGATGTAGTCTTCTTCTCTACCGGGCGTAAGAAAAGTAACCGCTAAGCCCTTTCTACCCGCACGACCCGCGCGCCCGCATCGATGGATGAACGTTTTGGGGTCGGAGGGAGGATCGAGCTGAAGGACCAGATCCACGGATGGGATGTCCAGCCCTCGGGCTGCAACGTCTGTGGTCAAGAGCATGGAAGGAGTCATGCAGTCCACGAATTTGGAGAAGTTCTTGCGGCGGACTTTGTCAGGGTGTTTACCGTGAAGCGGGATTAAGGTGAAGCCAGGGAGGAGTGTGGGGAGGACGTGTTGGAAGTAGTCGACCGAGTAGCAGGTGGAGAGATAGAAGATGGTCTTCTGCGGCATGGGGTTGAGAGAGCTGAGGAGTTTCTGAATTGAGGGAAGTTTTTGGGAAGGAGGGGTGATTAGATACGACATCTGAAGACTGGCGGGTGTGCGTTTATCTTCAATCTTGCTGCTTCCTTCAGGACCTTTGGCGCTGGATCGCGCTTTCACCTTAACAGCGATGCGGACAGGGTTACGCAGACCGACGCGGACGAGTTGGTCGACGGCTTCGCTGACACTGGCGCTGAAGAGCCCCGTGCGGCGCTGCTTGGGGAGACGGGAGAGAATCTTTTGCAGATCTTCTTTGAAGCCTAGGTCCAGAAGGCGGTCGGCTTCATCCAGGACGAGCACGTCGAACGAGGATTGAGGACAGTGGACGTGGGGGGAGGAGAGGAGTTCGAGCAGCCGGCCAGGGGTGCCAATGAGGATGTTGGGTGATCTTTTGAGGAATGCACTGAGGTCCTGCGCTGGGGTCACGGATCCGCCGAGGAGGAGCTGGGGGGCGACTTTGAGGGTGGAGGCGGGATAGACCGGTGGAGGCGTGGAATCCGCATCCGTCATGGGGGTATCTTCGTCCTCCTGGGTCCTTAGAACTGCCGCGGATGGTCCGTGGAACTTCAATAGGGACAGTAGAACCGTGTGTATCTGTGTGGCCAGTTCTCGAGTAGGTGATATGATGATAGCACCCACGTGATGCTTCTTGATGGGGGCATCCAGACGCAATAACCGCTCCACGACGGGAATGAGGAAAGCGAGCGTTTTCCCTGAGCCTGTCACTGCTTCAACCACCACATCTTTATTCCCCATGAACAGTGGAATAGCGGCTTCCTGCACGGGCGTGGTCTTGGTGAAGCCCATCGCTCGAATGGCGTCCAATATCCATTCGGATAGTCCGGGTGTGAGGGCGTCCCATTGCCGGCGACGCTGCGCCTCTGATTTTGTTTCTGGCGCCATAATATCTCTTTTCTTGGAAAAAGACACAAACCTGTCCTTCGGCTGACCGTGGAGTTCCGTTCTTCTATGTGGTTGAACCTGGTCGGGGAAATTTTATTTGCCGTCGAGAGGAAGTGTGGCTGCTGTGGCTGGTTAGTTTCTGTGGCTGTGTGATCGACCCGCACCCGTACACACGTGGCCCGCTCATGTGTGCGACCTGTGCGAATATAGTTATAGTCGCTCGGCACGTGTCCAATTTGATGCGGACGCCGGACGACAAGATGCAAGATGCAAGATCATCGCACGAGACAGCGCCATCTTTCCAGTGCAAACCCGTCCGCATTCATCCCTCATCTTCATTGTATCGATTCGACGCGTTTGGTGACGAGACTCGCCGCCAAGACGGAAAGACAACAGTTCCGAGCCTGTGACGAAGGCTGACATCCTCCGAAAAAGTTCAGCCCAAAGCACTGCCTGCTCCACCGCTCTCCACCCACGCCTCAATCTATCGACTGAGGCTGCGGCTTCCTCCTCCACTGTGGCCTCCTCTCTTCCCTCAGACGATGCTCCGCGACCGGACGAAAGCGCATCAACCCTGGCTCCCGTAGCGCCAGCACCTCCAGCATCCCACACCATCGCCTATGCGCCGACTTCGCCGACCTCCATAATCGACGTGGATTTCGACGCGCCCTCAGTGACAGACTCGCGGCAACGCTCACGGCGGCCAGATCGCCATACATTTCTCGAGAACGTCGCCTACCTCTGCACGCGCGCAGGTCAGTCGCTGACCGGCCTCATTCGGACGCCGCCTCTCCCCTCTTTCCCACACTGTTGGCAGCAAGCCATGGCTTCGGCCAAGCAGTACCAGGTGCCGCAGACGCCGCGAGTGATATCTCCTTCTCCAACTCCTTCAGAGACCAGCGCGAAAGATGGCTATTTTGGGCCAGTGACGCGGTCCGCAGCAAAGAAGATTAAAGACATATCTTCGACGCCGCGGATTGACGAGGACTCGTCGGGGTCGGATCCGGAGAAGAGGGCGCGGACCAGGAGCAGGAGTCCACTTGTCGAGAGCAGGAGGAGGCGAATGAGTGGACTCAAGCCGAAGCACGTTGGCCCAGGGAAGAAGGGGGAACTGGTCTTGCCAAACGGAACGGTCAATGGACATCTGTCCCCTGCGGCTGCAAATAAGGACTACTGGCGAGAAATGAGCAGGAGTCCCAGTCCGTTGGGACTTATCCCAATACACCAGAAATGGCGGTCATTTGTAAGTGATTCTATACGTTCAAGGAACACATGCTAACAGGATCAGATCCACCGACATGAGATACCACGCAAGATCCTGCACGTCTCCATCGGCTTTCTCACAATCTACCTCTACTGCTCGGGGCGCCAACCAAGTCAAATCCACCCCGTCCTTCTCACCATGTTGATACCCATTGCCGCCACCGACGTCATACGACATCGATATTACTCGGTGAATCGCTTTTATATCCGCTGTCTGGGAGCCCTGATGCGGGAGTCCGAAGTCGATGGATGGAACGGGGTTATCTCCTATCTTTTGGGTGCTTGGATAGTCCTGCGCTTCTGCCCCAAGGACATCGGCGTCATGAGCGTGTTACTGCTTAGCTGGTGTGACACAGCAGCATCTACATTCGGCCGTCTCTGGGGCCACCGAACATGGCGTGTTCGAAAGGGCAAGTCTCTCGCGGGGACAGTAGCCGCCTGTGTGACTGGAATCATCACAGCGTCGCTGTTCTGGGGCTGGCTAGGGCCACTGATGGCTTCCTACAACACTGGCGAGAACAGTTTCGCCTTCCAGGGCGTCCTTGCGCTTCCGTCCAAAGTGCGGGAGACGTTGGGCTTGACCCTCTCGCAGGCTTCGATGGGCGGCTATCTCGCGCTGGGCGCCGTATCGGTGTGGGCTGGAGTCGTTGCCTGCGCCAGCGAGGCGGTAGATTTGTTTGGCTGGGATGACAATTTGACCATTCCGGTGCTGTGTGGAGCGGGATTGTGGGGGTTTTTGTCCATATTCGGGTGAGGCACTTGCTGATTCTTTTTGTATTACAAGCGTAGCATCGTCTTGCTACTTTCTTCCCTTTATTTCTTCCCAGGAAAGTCTAGATCATTACCCCCTTGTTCCGGTAGTCATTGGTGGGTTTGAAGGCGTTGAGCGAGTTGCTTAAATGGTGGTGGGCTTTGGCTAGATCTCACTCTCCCATCTTGAGTGTATATTATATGCATTTATGATCTCTTAGTTTCATGTATGTAGATGCTGCCTGAAGTATTATCGTTGTCAGATTTGCAAGTGACGTGGCCCTTTTCCATCCACTGAAGGACATTTCTTTCTTTTGCCAATGGACTTCCCTTAATCCAGGTATGGTTGGTAATTTTCGAGGGATATAAATCTCTGCACCTAATAACATCCATCCTTCTCTCAATGTCGAGCCATCCCATATCCCACCAGGTGGATACACGCGCGTGATCCCACCCAAACAATCGCACCCAGAATGTCGCACCAACTCTAATTTTTCCCACAGACCATCTCACCTGTGGCATCGAATCATGTGAAAGGCAGGCACGTATGACCAGATCCGGCAGCGTTCCTGTGTACACCCACGCTTTCTGTGTCAGAATTCCTGGTTGTGAGACCTGTGTAGCTCTTGTGTCTCAAATCTGAATATTGTTTTCTCCAGATCTATCTTCTAGACGCATAGTATTTTCTTTGCAGTGTAGGATCTACGACGAATGCATTGTTCAGAACGTCCAATTATCCCTACCACCATTGTAGGCGATCAAAGCGTGCACTGGTACCATTAGCGGACATGAGCGGCGTCTGAACCCTGCAAAGTGTGAAAGGCGGCCCCGCTATTTCGCGTAGACCTCCGCGAATCCCGACCGCCTGGGTGCCGTCAAGCATCTTTCACCATTACCGTCACGAACTTCGCTTTCTCACCACTCCAACTCCTTTCTTGTTTTGTTTTCCTCTTCCGTACTGCATATATACCATCCTCGTCGCTTCCGTCATCCAAATCTCCGCGTTCCTTCACCCATCCGCAATAAACCCGCCTCGCAAAACAACTCCCCCGCTTCCGGTGCGCACGCCACCACTGCTGCATTTGCTGCCACACACCACCGGAGCACTACACATACTACGGAAGAATGAGTTCGGCAGCCGCATCGGCGGCCCTGCTGAAGAAGCAGTTCAAGGAGATGGCAAGCGGGAAGGAGATTGTCCCCGGAATAAGCTGCGGCATTGTTGACGATAATGTTTACGAGTGGGAGGTGATGCTCATGTTGAATGATGATATGAAACTATATGGGGGTGCGTAGTCTATCTCGATTTCTCCTCCCTGGATCGACATCATACTCTCCAGAAGGGTGGATGGGGGACCTGGGGAGGGTATGGTTATGCAGGATGGATGGAGGAACATGTTCGCTGGAGAATGGCGGATATCCCGGATAGGCATGGATGAAGGGCTAACAAAATCGTAGGCGGTTTCTTCAGAGCCAGACTCTCCTTTCCTCCAGACTACCCCCACATGCCCCCCAAAATGCGCTTCGAAACTCCCATCTTCCACCCAAACAGTACGTTCCGCTCAACCCAAAACAACCCGTCTTTTCTTCCCCTACCCATAACTCTGGCTAAAACACACACCAGTCTATCCCAATGGCGACGTCTGCATCTCGATCCTACATCCTCCGGAGGAAGACCGATACGGCTACGAGTCCGCCGCAGAGCGCTGGTCGCCGGTCCAAACACCCGAAACCATCTTGCTGAGTGTCATAAGTATGTTGTCAAGCCCAAATGACGAGAGTCCGGCGAATGTAGAGGCCGCGGCGTTGTGGAGAGAGAACCCGGCCGAGTTTAAGAAGAGGGTCAGGAAGTGTGTTAGAGATAGTTTGGAGATGGAGTAGCGGACATAGAAGCGTGGTGGAGGGGAAGGGTGTGAGGGATAGCCACGGATGGGCCAGGTGTCAGGGAGCACCCGTTGGAAGCGTGAACGGTGCATGTTTCATATCGATGGAATAGGCTAAGGGATGAGCGAAGACTAGATCTTCCAACAGATCTGGCCAGTATGTAAACCAGAGCAGGGTATGGAGACGCCGCAGGAACTGCGAATGGACCGAGAGCTCGCAAGACATCCCAAGGAAACATACGCATGCATTTGCATTACAGGAACGGTAGCGTCCTAGTCGTTCCAATTTACCTTCCGAATTCTTTAGCTTTTTTTGTCTGCGTTCAGTGAGTATCATATCCCTCTATCTCCCATCACTGAGAAGACCAAAAACGGTTGCTGCTACCCGTCGAGGAACCACTCAGTCGGCCAGGCAGGTGGTTGTGAGAAGTAGTATCAATATATTAGACCTCGACAAAACGAGCGAAGACGTAGGATAAGTATCTCCAACCATCCCGAAGTCAGTCGCGATCTGCCCATGTTCCATCAGGAAGTCTAATAGGAGCGACGTCTCTCTTGGATTAAGTCTAGATCTGAAACAAATCAATGTATAAGGCACTGGTGTGGGGATGAGGCGGTTAGAAAGGCTCTTGTAGGAGCAACCGAAGTATTGGTCCTTTCGATGCCGTTGTCTGCTTGCGGGAAGGAAAACTTTAGATATCAAAGAGCACAGAGAAATCACTTAGTTTCCAGCGCAGACAGTCAAGAGAGGTAGTCCAATATATTCGATCTGGACAGGCCAGCGCAGATGTAGGATTACTCCAGCTAAGCGGCAGGTCAGTGTGCTTAAGATCTAATATGTCTACCGAAAACTCTATGGATTTTGTTGCCGATCCTTCCGCAGCTGTCTACCTGTTCCCCGTTTTCTACTGGTGTACTCGTCTGTCTTGTCCGTGGTATTGCGGTCTTGTTGGTCTTTGTGTGAGGTGAGAAGGAATCAATTACTACTGTCGGGACGGGACTGGGGTTGCACGTTATCGGCAGAAATGGTGCCATGTTGGACTCCAGATTGATGTACTAGACAGAGTTAACATTTGGTCGTTTTCAAGAGTGAAGGGTAAGCGTACGTGAAGTTCCCACCGACTCTCCCGGCGTAGACAGACCATGCTCCTTAGTCGAACCCGAAGCTTGCTTCTGAGCCGGTTCCCCAGCGTTCGTCCCCAGGAAAATAGCAGCTTCCTCCAGAGCCAATCTGTCGGCCTTCGAAATACTCGGTCCAGCGCTGGTCGTAGAGGTCCCGGAAGGACCAGACGCCGAAAACCCGGCCTCTTCCCTCTCTTTCGCGCGTTGCAGCATCCTCTGGGCCAGCTCGAGCTGTTTTATAGGAAATTCCGCTGGAGGCACCAGTGGTCGGACGTCACGATCCAGCAGCTCCACCGCGGTCTCAGCATGCGACACAGCGGATGTATCACGCTTCGTGGAGAGCAACATGTGGCACCGGGCTTGGATAAGTGCTGGAAGGTTTGCTTTCTGAGCATCGATTAGCTAGGATGTATATATATGGGACATGTCAACTGATAAGGTCCATAGGTCCATACCGTTAGAAGCTGTGCAGCGATCCTGAAGGCCTGACGGTCCTCATTTTGGTACATCTTCATCATAGCATCGTGCAGGCCAACGTAAGCGCGCTCTTCCATATCTAGCTCTGAATATGGATCATCGTCCTCCATGATGGCGATCGATTGGGTGGTTGCAATTCCAATTGAAGTTGAGGTTGAGGTTTGAAGTCGAAATTGAAGTTAGAATTGAAGTCGAACTCGAACGAAATGAAAAGTCGAAGTAAGTTAAATTAAAAAAAAATGGAAGTGAAGGTGAAGGTGAAGGTGAAATCGAATGTTGAAGCGGGACAGGGCGGTGACGACTGTTGGAAGACGAACCGGCGCCTAAGAGGCGCGTTCGCGTAGACTAAAGAAGACGATTAGCGCATGCATTCCTATTTCTGCCTCTAGTTCAAATAGATAACACATTCTCAAGATTTTGCTGTAGGCAACCCCACGGAAGAAGAAGCGGGCGTTCCTGCCTCGAAAAGGCAATAAAAAGACGTATGTAAATGTGCCCTGCAGGGAACTGGACCACCGTTAAAAGGCTTTGTTAGAGTTGGGTTCTCTATTTCACTGTTTGATAAGATCCGTTACATAAAAGGCCCGCTTTACTGCTTGATTGTGGGCTGGTGTCAAGGTAGAAAAACAGTTGCGTACGGTTATTTAAAACGCGAGTGCTTGGTCCCCTAGAGCAAGGAACTCATCCCTAGGAAAGAGGGACTATGCCGCTACTATTTTGTCGCTACCTTCGCCACAGTTAGTAAAGCAGGTTACGAGTCATGCATGGTTCGTACTATGCTACTCTGGTAGGGGAGAGAACGATCTATTTGTCTAAGACCGCTTACGCTACAGCGCTATGGCTTGACATAGCTTCGAGAAAGGTAGGTCGTAGTACGAAGGCTCCGTACTATTAGCATTTTAGACCTACATACTCTACAGCTGATAAAAACGATTGTACATCAATGCCTTTTCGGACGATACTAGAGAAGCCTGGATGCGTATAGCAAGTGTGCCAAGCGTGCCTAAGCTCAAGATTCAGTGTCTCACATCTTTCAAGGGAGAATCAGACGGTTGCGAAAAGGCTCTGTACGATCTGCATTCTAGAACTACCTACACTCCGCAAAATATAGTCACTGAGAAGGATAGGTTGTCGCGTGCATGAATGGCCACGGTGCGCCATCGACCTCAGACTGCCGTGTGCTTAGGTCAGGAGATGGCAGATGAAGGGATAAACCGCCTCAACACCAAGAAAGAAGGATTGAACGTGGTTGAAATGGGTCGCTTGGAACTCGTGTAGGCGTCCCACCATTCCGTCGGCTCGCAGTCGCTCGACTGCTCCGTCATGAACGCGAAAGCTTCTTCGTAATCCTCAAGCGTCCCACGGTGGCTGCTTCGGCTCGGAAATTTCTTTGAAGATCGACCATGAGAACTTGCTCCTTCAAAGATACGGTGCTAGTCCGTCGAGCCTGGCACTTCGCGCACACATAAAGACCCCCGAATGTTTCTGGTGCGGGTGACGCTGTGGTACTTCGGCTCCACGTTTCTCACAGGGGTGGCGCATGTCTGTTGTGCAGTAACAACCCATCAAGGAATAGGGTTGTGAATATAGAGCGTTTCGAATGCGGTTTCCATCTTCTGCACGGAAATGAGATTACGGTTGTAGTATATACCGACTTGATTGCCTTGAAAAACGTGGCAATGTCGTCCTTAAACACGATGGTGGAAATTCCAACCCAGATCTTGTTGAACCTGATCATGAACTTCAGGGGAAGAAAAAGCACAAGTACTTATAGTGAATAAGTGCTTGCTCTCTGGCGCGTGGTCTCTTGATCGTGAATGATGTGGGAGGTGCCAGATGACTAGTGGTGTTTCAGCTGCTAGTCATCTTTGCTTGGTATAAACGGCAGACGCTTTGCTCACTGCGACCTATTCCCCAGTGTTTCCGACGTCATCAAAATATCAAGACAGTTAACAAACCGGTGTTGAAAAATGAGGACTTTCGTATTCACAACCGCTCACCCAACTACGCTTAACCAACTATCCACAACATCGCTCAATGCTCGAGGTTACCCGTTCCAATGCAATTCTCCACAAAAACAGCTCCCACACTATCCAACCAACCAGCCATGCAGCCTTCGACACGGCTAGAGAGCCATCAATCAATCGATAATACACGGGCCGACCCATGAGGCAGCAGCCCAATCCAAGATGCCCAGATTAGAGGAAAGAAACCGGATAAGTAGGTAGGAAAGAATCGGGAATCGTCGTCGCCGCGCACGGTGGGCGGTCCGTCGTAAGAAAAGGTAGGAAATGTGGTAAGGAAATTTTGTTACTCAGTCTGCAAGATTGTAAGAAAAACTAGAACTCCTTTTTAGGCAACGAAAAGCTGCCTAGTGTTTGGGGCAGCAACAGACATGAGGGCCGGCCTTGAGCACTTCGGGTGTGGCCTCATCCTCGTACTTCTTGAAGTTCTCCATGAAGAGCTTGCCGAGCTTCTCGACCTCGTCTTTGAAACTGGCGGTACCGTTCCACGACTTGGCAGGGTTGAGCAGATCGTCGGGGACGTTGGGGCAGGTCTTGGGGACTGAGAGGCCGAAAGTCTCGTAGGTCTCGTACTCGACCTTGGCGAGCTCGCCGGAGTGGATTGCGTCGAGAATGGCGCGGGTATATTTGAGCTACACGTAAGTCAGCATAAATGTACCTTTATAAAGGCGTAAAAGGCAACGTCACCGGACATCTCTTGCCTCCACTGCTAGACCCCGCGCCGACCCAGCCGGTGTTCAGAAGCCAGGCGTTGGAGTTGTGCTCTTCAATCTTCTCTGCCAGCATCTTGGCGTAGCGCATGGGGTGCAGGGCAAGGAAGGGCTGGGCGAAACAAGACGAGAAGGTGGCCTGGGGCTCGGTAACACCGACCTCCGTACCTGCCATCTTCGAGGTATAACCGGAGATAAAGTGGTACATGACCTGTTCCTTGTTGAGCTTGGAGATAGGGGGGAGGACACCGCGGGCATCGCAGGTGAGGAGGATGATGTTCTTGGGGTGATTCGTCGACACGCAAGGAATCTTCGTATTCTCGATGTACTCGATGGGGTAGGCGCAGCGGGTATTCTCCGTCAGGGTATCGTCGTCGTAGTCCACGACACGGGTTACGGGATCAAAGACGACGTTCTCCAGGATGGCACCGAACCTGATGGCACCGTGGATATCGGGCTCCTTTTCGGCGGAGAGACCAATGCACTTGGCGTAGCAGCCTCCCTCGATGTTGAAGACGCCCTTGTCACTCCAGCAGTGCTCGTCGTCACCGATGAGAGCGCGCTTGGGATCCGCGGACAGGGTGGTCTTGCCAGTACCGGAGAGACCGAAGAAGACAGTAACGTCACCATCCTGGCCCTCGTTCGCAGACGAGTGGAGAGTCAGGACGTTGTGCTTGACGGGCATCTCGTAGAAAAGAACCGTGAAGACACCCTTCTTCATCTCGCCAGCGTACTCGGTGCCAAGAATGACCATCTCCTTCTCGGCAAAGTTGATCGCCACCGAGGTGGATGAGGTCATACCAGAGGTATATCTGTTTGCCGGGAACGCACCCGCATTGTAGATGACGTAGTCGGGCTGGAAACCGTCGAGTTCTTCTCTTGATGGGCGGATCAACATGTTCCTCATGAAGAGGGCGTGGTAGGCGCGGGCGCAGACGACGCGCACGCGGATGCGGTAGCGCTCGTCCCAGCCGGCGTAACCATCGACGACATAGATGCGCTTGCGGGTGTTGAGGTAGTCAATTGCGCGCTCGCGGTTGATGCGCCAGACCTGGGAATAGCATATTAGCAACCCGTCCAGTACCCAAAAATGGTGGAGTGTCGTTGCGCGGCACGTGGTCTGCATGCACGATGATGCGGGGAAGCCGCGCTATGCATGCGGAAGCAGGGGTCGGTAATTGCCGGATTGGTGCGGCTCGGCAACGTTGCGCCCAATGGTGACGTCTGCCCCCAGCCAGACTGACAAGGAATTGATCTCAAGAGAGACGGGATGAAAAGATGGAAAGAAACGAGGCTTACATCGGGCGTCATCGGCTTGTTGACGGGACCCCACCAGATGTCCTTCTCTGATGACGGCTCCTTCACGATGCGCTTATCCGAGGGCGAGCGGCCCGTCTTAGCTCCAGAGTATGCGGAGAGCGCTCCACTGGCCGTGATGGCCGAGCCGGACTCGTACACGAGAGCATCTTCGTAGAGCGAAGCAACGGAAGGGTTTGCGACCTGGGTACGAGCCATTGTCAGAGCTGTCGAGGACAAGACGATGATCTGGCAACTCGGCCAGTAGGTTGAGCACTTACAATGGCTACACGGTCGTAGTCGATGTGTGCCCTGTCATGAAGCTGCTCTTCAATCTCGGTGTGCTCCTTTGACGGCCTAGAGGAGAGTTGATGTTAGTATTTAGGTGGGTACTGCCGAGCAGCGAGCACCATTGACGTACTGGACACCAGCCGGGTGGAGGTTGGTCTTGTTGACGCTGCTCATGGTGACGGCGCCAGTGCGGACAGAGGAGGAATGATAGTTGTGACGGTGGGAATTGGCAGCTGCTTGAGACACGAAATCTTGGGCTAAAGGAGCTGGGTTTGAATTGCGGATTGGAGCGGGGTCAGGTTGCCCTTTAATAGGTCCCATACTGCGAAGCTGGCTCGGGAGTCGATTCAGTTTCGATACGCTGTCCTGTTTAGTACGGCGTGCTGCGGGGCGCCTATTGGTCCAGGCGTCTGAGGCTGGTGAATGTATGGGCCGAGTATTCCCGAGCGAAAATGGGCCGGAAGAGCGAAGGGGCTCGAGAATGCTACGGCTAACGGTTACCTGGCGGACAAGAGGTTTTAGTACACGTCGGAGCGCCGAGGACATTGGCGGTACAGAAAAGGAACAACTGGGACATGAGGAAGGCTGCCGGCGAGCGGTTCCTGCTGCAAGGACGATGTCATTGATGTGTGATTGAGGTGCGTACAGCTATGCAAACTAACATTCACATGACGAGGAAGAGGCGGAGCGAGGTGGCCAACTGCAGGTTGCCCAGCTGACGACCGCGGACACAGGGGCCAGCCCTTGCTTGTTGGAATGCCGAGCCTCTTCCTTTCCTTCCTAGGGCTTCCTTTGTGGTGCCGAGCCTGGATCAGCCAGTGCGCTCCCCGCGTTTTCAAAGGGTGGAGAGGTTTTGGGCTGGCGGAGCGAGTGGGTGACGTCGCTCCAGGGCTGCAAACGGCGTCCCCGGGGGCTGCGACGATCACGCTATGCTGCTTCGGGCGCTCCACGTGCAACTTTGAGAACTTCAGCCGAGCATACTTTTTTTATTCAACGTTCTGAAGAGACGAAAAGTATCTGCCACGTACCGGGCAAGTATCTCTAAAAACAATCCACGCAATGTATCCTCAACCGTTTCATCCGCAGGCAGACAAAGCTGAAACCGCTGCGACGGGTTTGCCCGTGGCGGTGCAGGGTGCCTTTTCCAAAAATTCACACCTCAGCAATCCTTGGAATCCAGAGGTTCCGATTCCACCTCGTCCCCGCCACTTCCGCCCAGATTGCGCGATTATATAATCCCTGTAACTGTACCCGAATAGACGTGTTCGGGCGGGCGGAGTGCTTCACTGCTGCCCAGCCGTCGCCCGTCGGGAGTCTTGGGAAGTTGGGACACGTCCGGGGCACACAGTCGGACAGTCCATGTCCTTCTCGGTAGTGGGTGCGGGAGCCCTTCTGGGCCAGTGCACATCCAGTGTCATCCACTCTGCACGACTTTGCCCACGCCTGCCGAGCCCAACCGCCACAAGGCTCGCATGGACCGCAATTCTCTGTCACCTGCAACGGCTCCTCCCCGAATAGCTCCCTATAACCAGGTCTAGGCCTGTCGTGATGGATCATGAGGGCATGAAAAAGAAGCAACTGCCATGAGCGAAAAGAAAAAAAAGGGGGAAGGGGAATAATGGAGCGTCGCGTCTGGCAAGAGAGCCATGGCCCCCCTATTCCCATATTCCCGTATGTACCACAGTATGTACAAGTGCTATACAATTCATGTGCCGAATGCACATCCCCCTAAGAATACATTATCATTATCTGCAAATAGCCTTCCGTCGTCATACGACCCTTTGAGGATACTCCCGCACTCCCTTTTCGAACCCGGTAGAGCCAATTGCCTAATCTGGCTAGAAAAAGCGGGCCTGTCCGCGGCCGGGACGACTCTCCCCGACCCAACACCACGGCTACCCATTTTCTATGCCTTATCACCATTCTCACCATTCCGTCCCGTGGTCGCGTGCTTCCTCTGCCTCTTCCGCCCACCCATCCTGAGCCCCTTTCTGACCCTGCGGAGCCCTCCCAAATACAGCCATGTGCATGCGAAAACTACCGCAAAGTTAAACAGGATGTACGCCCACATGATGCCGAAGTTCCGCCAGATATGTGTCGGGAACACGTTGAAGCTCGCTGCGAATGCATTTCCCGATGCATACTGGCAGAAGCCACAATCCCCATTGGGGAGCGCCTCCACATATCCTCCCATCTTCTGTGCGAACCCACCGGCATACGACTGGCAGCTCTGCCCTGGCGGTGTGGGGAAGATGGCAAGCTCGCTCGTATCGCACCGCACGGGAATACCGTTGAGCAGTAAACCCAGTAACCCCTCCAGAAGGTACTACCCCTGTTAGCATCTGGCCACTTGGAGAAGACCCATTTAGTCTAGTACCTTGAACGGCGTGAGCCAGTACATCCAGGACCTCCAGAATGTCGGCAGGGTGGGATACGGAACAACTACACCACAAAAGGAAACAACTGCTTGCCGTTAGACAATTTCCCTCTTCATCGGATTTCGGCCCAAGACGTACTGAAGGTGAAGAAGACCGGGACAAGGAGAGAAGCCAATAACTCGTTCGGACTGAAGGATGCAATCGCTTGCCCAAGACCAAGATAGTACAGTTCAAAGATCATCATGAAGGCATACACGCTCGCTGCAGTATACGTGTCACGAGGGAACCACGTCGGCCAGTACCAGCAGCACCCTGACACGGTCAGCAAAGTAGTAGCCATAGTCCTCAACTTCACTTACAGAATATGGTACCTGCGACAAGTCGGTACGGAATCTCACTGAGGATGGAGCCCAACACAAGTCCAGGCCACGAGTAGATCTTCGAGTTCCCTTCTCTAGCCTCATAGAGCCCTCTGTTGTGGATGAATCGGGGTTGCAGTTGCTGGATAAGAGGTGGTGATATAGTCAGTGTCATGAAGGCGGAGAAGAGCCGCGACTGCATATCGATCTGGCTATTCCCCAGTTTCCAGAACGTGAACGAGTTGAAGAGACCCGTGAAGATGTGCAGCAGAAACATGCCGCTCACATACCCAGGGTCGCGCCACATGGCTACAAAACTTCGATGGACCACAGTGACGAGTTGCGTACTCAGGGGCATGGCGTACTCGCGGTCGTCTCGGGTCTCGCTGCCTGCCGCGTTCCTACGATCCTGAATGATCGCTTGGATTTCTTCCGTCAAGCTCTTGTTCTCTTCAGACGACGCCCATATGTCGGCATAGTCCGGCCCTTTGTAGTTCGGATCTCCACCTCCAATGACCTCCAGCATGTATTCGGCGGGATTGTCTTCCGCTGGACACTTCCTGGCCCCATTGCGCTCGAGGTAGTCTAGTAGAGTCCGGCTGTCGTGGCCGAGCTCACCAAAGTATACGGTACGTCCGCCGCTCTTGAGCAATAGCAGCTGGTCAAAATGCTCGAAGAGTATGGACGAAGGCTGATGGATGGTACAGAGTATTGCCTGCCCTGCATCGGCCAACTTCCTCAGGAATCGGACAATGTGGAAAGCTGCACCACTGTCCAGGCCCGATGTGGGCTCGTCAAGGAACATTAACAGTTCTGGTTTGCTAGCCAACTCAACACCAATGGTCACACGCTTCCGTTGTTCTTGGTCCAGGCCGGAGCCGATTTTACCAATTGCCGCACCAGCAATGTCCCGCATTTCCAACAAATCGATGATCTTCTCAACATACTCGTACTTCTCTTTGAGGGGCACTTCCTTCGGTTGACGGAGCTTCGCACTGAAACGAAGTGCCTCACGCACTGTAGCGGTTGACTCATGCACATCCACTAAAGACTGGTTAGCAATGACAATCCGTATAACAAATCACACGACATACTTTGCTCGGCGAAGCCAGTAGACCGCTGGAAGGAAGCAGGGAGCGGCATTCCGTCCACAAGGAAATCTCCACGCACAACCCCTACTCTGTTTCTTTGAGCGAGTGTGTTTAGAAGCGTCGTCTTGCCGGCACCTGAAGCACCCATCAGTGCCGTAAGCTTTCCAGGCTTGACGTAGCCTTGCACATCCTGAAGTAGTGTCCGCTCGCCTTTCTCGTAGGGGATCGTATAGGTGACGTTTTGCCAAGTGAAGATGGTCTCGTTCTTGGCCACCCCTTTTGTGGTCTTTGCGGTCCCATCACCATTCTCGGTGTCAGTTCCTGAGGAGTCTCTCACATATGCAGCTTCGCTCGTTTCACTCTTTCCCGTCTCTTCATCTTGCTTCTTTCTCGGCATCTGAATCGCCTTTTCGACTGCTTTGGGCACTTGGCCCCGTTTGTAAATGGTGACTGCCCCTCCACCTTTGTTAGGCTTTTGGAGCTCCATACCCAGGGCAGTGAGAAAGACGAAGAAGCCGAAGAATGCGCAGATAAACCCGAAATTACGCCAGAGATGAGACCGAGAGTACCCATATGCGACGGATATGTAATTCGCTCCGCTGACGGTTAATGAACCTGGAGTGTTCCCCTGAATGGCGCAAGACTGATACTGAGGACTTGCGTTCGGGACCTGTGGAACGATGAACGGAGGGACGCATTCGATTTCCAGGTTGTAGAATTCGTTTGCCATAAGTCCCTCAAACCCATATGCTACTGGGTTGATCCACCTGAGCCAACTAAACCACGGGTGCATCTTCCGAGGCGGAATGAGATATCCTGTGTAGACGACGAGAGCCTGGATCGCCACCCCAGTCAGTCTGGTAGCATTGTCCAACGAGCTGACGAGAGCTCCAAGGGCTCTGAAGAAGGAATACATGGTCATTGTTATGATCCAGAGCAGGAGCACCGAGATGAAGAATTGTGATGCAGTTCTCTGGAGGCCGGCCATGAAATAGACGACCACGTCAAATATTATGACTTGGACCGCTACCAGGGGAGCATCAACCACTGTTTGGGCAATGGCATAGGCGGCCGGGCGATAGAACGAGAAACTCTTATGTTTCAGCAGGATCGGCCGGCTTACGAAGGCGGATGTCAACTCCGCGAGAGCTAGGAGCGCGTTGAACAGGAGCATGAAAAACATCACGCCGCCACGAGGAAATACTCCTGCCGCTGTCTTTGGGAGATTGTAGAAGAGGGAACCGACGATGAGTGCTTGGAACAGGATACCGCCCCATTTGCCGGCAAGCGACTGCTTGTCTCCGATCATGACCCGAAACTGACGTTGTGTACATGCGGTGACTTGCTTATGGAACGGCAACGTGTAGTTCTTCCTCTTGGTGGCCTTGGTCTGGGCTGCGTGACGTTCTCCCGCTATGGTTTCCAGCTGCGCCTCAAAATCGGAAATCTCATCAAGATTTTCTTCATACTGTTTGGACTCAAGGAACGCCTTACGAAACTGGGCAGGCGACCGAGGAATTCGGGCCTCCCATCCATCTTTGATCTGCCGTTCATGTTCGTCCGTCACGGAGGTCAAGAAGTCGGCTGTGGTCCATCGATCTGGTTGCACAAACCCTAAGTTCTTGAAGTACGCCGCTGCCTTCTCCGCCGGTCCAAAGTAACAGCATCTTCCTCTGTCGATCAGAAGGACTTTGTCGAAGAGTTCGTACAGCGATTCTCCTGCCTGGTAAAGAGCGACGGAGGTGGATATTTGAGCCATGTTGGTGAGAGACCGCAAACTCTGCACGTATTCCAAGGCGGTTGATGCATCCAGTCCACGGGTAGAACTGATAGAATCGTCAGCGAAGCATTGCGCAACTCAAGTAATGCCTACTTGTCCCACGACTGCACCGAGGCCTTCGTGATCATGGCCTCCGCGATGCTGACTCGTTTCTTCTCCCCTCCCGACACACCTCTTACAAACTCATTGCCAACTTTGGTGTCCATCGTGTGCTCGATCCAGAACAGCTTTGAGACGACACGCAAGAATTCTCTGACATAATCACTTCGCGACTCGCCCTCTTTGCGGGAGCTCTTCCCTGGAGTTCTGGTCTTGAGTGCAAACTGGAGTGTATGTTTGACTTTGAGCGTCGCATAGTGTAAGTCATCTTCCGGGTTGTACAACACCTCCGAACGGTACTTCTTGATCATCTCTTTCGCATTTGTACCACCGTAGGTGACCTCACCAGAGATGTCTTCGAAACCGAACCTCTGGTTGCCGATGACTTTCAAAAACGTACTGCAGCCTGCTCCAGGGCGGCCGAGGACTAGAAGCATTTCGCCGGGTCTGACGCAACCGGAGAAGTCGTCGATGAGTGTCCGGATGGGTGGTTTTCCGGCAGCTTGTCGCGGCCCCTTGGTTATTACGTTTTTGAGATATCGGGGCAGTGTTAGGAAGATATCGCCGACTGTAGGTTGCAATGCTGCACCGGCCCCCATTCCCTTGACGGTCAAATGTTTGAATACGAGGCCGACGTGGCGTGTCTTCTCTTCCTCAGAAACCTCCTGGCGGGTCCTGCCAAACATCTGCGACAGTAACTTGTTGATCTCCTGCTGCTCTTCATCTCGGCTTGAGACTGTGCTCGCTGTGTCTTGCCGGCCTAAAGAGCCAACTCTCCGCTTCGACAGGACCCTGAAAATGTTCTCTTCGCTCAGTGACCCAGGCGAGCGCGTACGTTCAAGACGAAGCCGCGCGGGTGCGGAGGAGGCCGGCTTGATAGGAGTAAAACCTCCCTCGTCGGCTTCCGCCTCGTCGTCGCTACTGGTAGGCTCTCGGTCGAGGTCCACTTCCTCGAGCTCTCTTAGAGGTTTCTCTTCCGAAGGTGTACCATTCGCCTTTGAGGACGGTATCTCGGTATCGCCCGACGATGTGTTGGAAGAATGGGAATTATCGGCAACCATGGCGGGAGGCGGCACCGTTGCTCCAGTGTCGGTAGGGGCTCCGGGGGTGATGGGGTTCGCAGCACCGGGGTCATCGCGTTGCTGCTCGCTGGGTCCAGTATCACCTTCCCTCTCGGGCCCTATATACGATTGTACTCGGGAAGGATCTTGCGGTGTCTCAACCCATCCACCTGGTAGGTCCTCCACATGTGGAGTCGGTCGCTCTTGATTAGAGGCCATGATGCCGATTCGAGCCCACGGCAGCCTCACCAAACGATTGAAACAAGTCAGGGAGAAGTGATTTATTACGGAATGTGTTTTGTGTTCAGATGAGAAAGGAAGTTCCAACTTTCTTAGACACGGGCGGTGGTGACCATGGCTTTGACATCACCGTTTGCAGGTCGAGCAGGGGGTGGACAGGAACAGGAACCGGACGGGTGCCCCTTTTACACACTGGACGTGGGAGGCAGGAGCCGCTGGTATGCAGACGGTCTTGCGCTCGCTCCATGCTTCTGTCACGTATTTAACAAGAAGTGGTGAGACGTCCGACTAAACATGTCCGGAGATGCAAACGTCATAACTGGGTCGCGCCAAGCCCCGCGTTCTACTGTGTACTAACTAGTACGGTCGATCGGGCTGGGGGGTCAACCTTTGTGTGATCGTATTCCATAGAATAGGCGAATCGAACAATCCCATCCCTCCGCCTATTTCCAGTATTTCCATCCGAGTTCGTCCATTTTTATCTCCCACGTTGTCGATTCGGCCCGACGGTCATGATATGGTGGATTCTATGTATACTGCGAATTTCTTGTCTCCACCATATGCGACCCAGTTCTCGACTACCGAATTCGGAGACGTGTATATACCAACACTTGAAGTACGGGTTCGTTGGGAATTTGCGCAACATCAGATCGTGTTCACCGACTCATTCGTACGACTATGCTGGGCCCAAGATGGCTGGAGCAGAAAGCTAGCCACGGCAACGTCTATCTATCCAGTATGTCGAGTGTTGTCTTATCCGCATGATCCGCCAATAACCACGGCCTGCAATGGGACTGCACCTTCCCTCTAACGTAGAGATCCGGTGGAACATGGACTTATATCTGGCTGGCAGCTGATTGCATACAGAAAGTTTGAAAATTTTTTTTTGTTGCCTGCATAGTCCATCGCCGAATCACCGCAAAACTAGGCCTACGCCAACCACGCCTCTAGATCTCTCCATAGACTTCGCTCTCACTTCAACTTCTAATGCGGCATCACGCCTCCAGGCAGCGTCTCGAGCCCTATACCGAGATCGTCAGCACAATCCGTCACACAGTCTACACACCGATCCAAAACTCAGGCTCACTTACAGGTGTTATCACCCACATCCTCAACCATAGTCTGCGGAACCGTGCACTTCATTGCCTCCTCCGGCGTCTGGTCCAGCAGCTCTTTGCACTTGGCATTGTCGCAGCGCGCATCCAGAGCGCGCTGAAGGGAATCGCCCTTCCAGCCGAACATGTAGTCGCCATGATTACCATGACCGGTCCTGAATCTCTCTGTCAGCTGTGCAATTCTGTTTTTTCCCCACTGATGAGATCACTCACGCATCGCCCATGGAAAACACAAACGGCTGGCTCCCATCCGTGGGCCACAAATCCTTGTTGTTAAACGGCCGCGTGTCAAACATAACCTCGTACATGACCTGAGGCAAATGCACAGGATGCGTGTCTGGACACTTGCCCCGCTCCAGGCCTGGCGTGTACGGTCTGGTCACGACCGGATCCGCATACGGCTCGAACGGGATGGTCGCGTACGCTACATGGCTCTGGTGATCCGGCGAGTCCAAGTTCACGCCGTCCCAGCATGTAGGGAAGGTGACTTGCGTGCGGATTCCGCCCTTGCACGGTTTGGATGGCAGATTGGTCGTATCGTTGCCCGTGCAGGGAGCGCCGCCAAAAGGCCTGAAGTTTTCACCTTCGAAGCAGCGGTGGCAGATGCCCCGGGAGGAACCTTCGTTCGTGCGGAGATTGGGGTTGCCTGCGAGCATACGAAAGCCCTGTGTGGTGCAGCATCCGTGTTAGTAGGTGGGACTCCTTGGAGAGACAACCGGAGGCAAGGAGGTGGGACAAAGAGCCGAGAACCCGTATAACTCACCGGCTTAAAAGCAGTAACATTGCTCACGCCGTCGTATGGCGGAATATAATACACCGTCATTCCCCCCCTCTGCCTCAACCCCTCGTTCTCGAACTGCTGCACTCTCTTAAACGTCCCATTCCTTGCCTGAAAATACAGCGCCGCAGTCCAGTAGTTGCTGAAGTCCTCGCTGAACGTGCAACTCGTGCAGGTGGATTCGGAAGGTAAATCGTATTCCACGGGCTTCATGTCTGCGCGGAAAGCATTGCCCCCGATGATCTGATGTACATGGGGAGTACCGACCTGCCCAGGATTGACGAGAGGATCGAGTCGCTCGACGACCAGTTGGGAGCAGCCGAAGCGGAGCATGTGGGCGACCTGAGCCGACGTCGTGCCCGCGAGGGCAAGGAGACTCAGGGGAGAGCGCATCATGGACGAGGTGGGTGTGCTTGGTCAGTGGACGAGTTTGAGGAACCGCCATAAAATGGGGAAGAGGAAACCTATATGGGCTTCAATGCCATTCTCAACATCTTCTTGGATACTTTCTGCTGATAGTCTCTCTGCCAATCATGTGGATCGATTGGAACTGCCGCTGCACCAAGCCGCACATATCAATCTAGAAACCTGTGTACTGCCACCGGGACTAGCGGTTTTGTGTTACGTCGAAAGTATCTTTTTAATCTATTCCGGAGCGTTGAATTGATAGTTATGATGACTAAGCGACAGGGGATAGTGGCTAGTCGTCAAAGGCTTCGTGTAGAGAGTACGAGAAGAGGGATGTGCAGAGTAGGCGATGTCTGGGCAGATTGCCTTGCTTCTTGGGCGTTTCCAGGATAGTTGACGTCAGCTTGGCCAATCTATACGCAAGGTAGAAGTCCTACGCATCTTTGCATGTACTGTCCGCAAGATCTCTTTGTTCAGCTATGCAATCCGCAGCATAAGCGTTGCCTTTTATGAATAACAGTGAAAACCCCTTCTAATTCCTCGTTAGCCAAAGAAAAGACAATCGGTAAGTGTCTTCACTTACACTACACTGAAGTGTTAAAGGGTTCGTAGAACCCGTCTAAAACGGTCCGTCTTCCGGTTCCATTTCCGCTACGAATGAAGCAGTAGAGGTCATGTGCCACCTGTTCCGTCACTTAGGGAAGACACGATGCTATAAATTATTAATTCTATCATCATAGCGACATGACTACCGGAGCCCTAGAAAACGTGCAACACTCAGAGCGTTAACAAGCTCAATCATGCTAAACCAAATGCTCATATCCTCGTGATGAAAACCTAAACCAGCACCGTCATCAAGTAACTGAGCTGCTTTTTGTGGAGACAATTGTTCCCAAATCTGATCCACATTGCTCTATCATCAATGGACCAAGGTTGTACTCGACCGTGGATCGTAGCCGGTTCCCTTCTGATCGGCTTCGTTTGCCTCATAGATAGACAAGAGTTCAAGATTGAAGTGAAGTTGCTCAGGTGGATCTGTTGGAAGGCTCACACGCTTCCCTTTCAAGGACATTGAGTGGCGGCTGTCGACCACGGGCAACTCCCGGTCCAATGTAATGGAGCCAAAGCTGGCGGCGAGGTCCGTCTCCTCCGGTTCGGTCTCTTGAGCAGAGGCAATATGGCTGGGTCGGGTTTCGGATCGCACTCCTCGAAGATATGCCTGCCAGCTCTGTTCGAATTGCTCCAAAGAGGCTGCCTTTGCGTTGAACCAGACCTCATATTCCTCCCAGCTGATATCCTCGTATTCGCGGTACATGGACCGGACGCCAATTTCAAGCTCCTCTCTCGAGGCTTGATATTGCTGATCCAAACATTCCTGACAGTAGAAGGGAAGTCCTATTCTCCCCTGGAACGGCTCCACACAATTGGTGCCGCACTCCTCGACAATGTCCGTTCGAATACGATGGGAGCAGATTAGTTGGTGATAGAGACGACCTGCACAGTTTTGGAAGCGCTTCTTGTTGGGAGGTGCCACGAAACTAGGCAGGTTGAATTTTGGATTTGTGAACGGCTGATTGCCCAAGGCTTGTTCCCCAGACTCTGGACGCGGGCCAAACCCGAAGCGACAGTCCATAACTTTGTCGGAGTGGCCGATCGTGTCGTTGGAGATGTTGGGCGTTACAAGCTTTCGGGAGCCGAAGGCTTTTTCGAACTCCATTCCGTTGTTGGTACGATGGCAAGCGGTAGGTTTACGTTACTGATTGGTAATGGACTGAGGGATCTCGAAATGATGTTCCGCAAAACGGTAAAAGAAGGGTAAGTGAATCTATGATGACGGTATCAGCGCTGGCACGTCTTCGCACGGCGTCCTTGGTATCGCATTCACATACATTCACAATGTGAGCGAGTGAAGCAACTCCGCATGATCCAACCAGATAGCGAGAGCGGAAGGCGGGGAAGTGGGCGGAGGGATAGCGATGGCGGGAGATGGGGGATGGAATGTGTCTGAAAGCGAGGGTGAGGATATATACTGGCTGTGTCTCCCTAACGAGGCAGCGGGGATGGAAACCAGGAAAAAGAAGCCAGAGACCAGACGAGAGAGTGAGGCAGTTGCGAATGGGCGGGGAATCGCGCGACAAACAGGCCAGGGCGACGCGACGACCACTAGTCCTAAAGAAGTCAAGCGCCTAGGAAAGGACATTTGCCACCCGGTTCCAGCATCACCATCAGTATGCACTCAAAACGTAATAAGTCCTCTCACATATAAGCGATACTCAATGTCAGCCTCATCATGCGTCAAAATCTTGCCTTCCCCCCAAGCACCGGCGGAATCATCCCCAGTTTCTCAAATTCCACAAGCACCTCCTTAATACTCTCATTCGTGTCGACAAACCCATGCCAACCCAGCTTCCTTGCCTTATTCATACTCATATCCAAGGTCCCTCCAAGCAACGACGCATCCGTGAAGCCAAAGATACGGTCAATTTCCATGTCTTGGAGCAAGGGAACGGATAGGTTGTGCTGCTTGATGATTTCGGCCCATGCGGCTTGGACCTCTGGGCGCTTAGCCCATTGGGAGAGGGTGTACTTTGAGTGGTAGGTCTTTGGCGGGCCCCATCTATGAAAGACCATCAGTATGTACCATCCCCTTGAGGAGGAGAACAAATGTGCGGAGATACATACCCTCTAGGCGGCGGAACATGCTTCGTCGTAATTTCCGTATACTTCTCCGGATGCTCCCAATCATCGGGAACACCATACTCAAGCCCATACCAGCTCGCAAACTTGGGCCAAAAACCACCCCAGGTAAACGGACTGCTATCCACGGTATTGAACTTCTCGTTCTTGGCGGTATCGCTCAACACAGCCCACTCCTCCATATACCCATTCATCATGCTTGAGCTGCCCACCTGCGTAGCCTCCCATGCCTGCAGGTCCGAGGGGAACTCCATCTTGGCCTTGAGGTGGTGGTGGACGCTGGCGAAAACTCCGAGAGGGAAGACAAAGTTCATGGCGGCGTCGGGGACGGCGCCGGCGATGAAGGACGGCATGCAGACGTTCCACCCAATGTCGTGCTGCTTGCAGAAGGACCAGAGGTAGTCTTCTTGCGGATAATAGAAATTGGGTTCGATGGTCACGCGAGGGAAGTGCTCTTCTTGAGGGATAGGAGCAGGTCCAAGGTGGATACTGAGGAGAATGAGCTTGGAAGTGGAGGGACAATGGATGTGCCTTAAGCTTTTACCCGTAGTTCTTTGCTCCGGTCTGGAGCATTATGCGCTTGGGCTTGATCGAGGCCATTGGCAAAGCCTCGCAGAAGTTCTGCAGGAGTGCCACTGTACGGGTTAGTATACTGGCGCTTCCACCCCAAACACGGCGTGACGTACAATTCACCCTGCACATCTCCTCAGCATCGCTCCACAGCCCTTGGCCTTCCTTTGGCTGAGCTTGCACATAGCTGTAGAAGAAGACGTAGTCTGCCTTGACACCCTTCTCCTTCAATACCTGCGCAATCTCTTCAGGGTTCTTCAGGAAATCCAGTGCGATGTGTTCTGCATTCTTGGGCAGGCCGTCGGGAATTGCTGGAGGGCGGCGCGAAAGGCAGTAAATTTTGCTCCAGCGCTCAGGGTCCTGTGCAAGCACACGCAACATGTAGTTGCCGGAAATGCCATTGGCGCCGGTGATTATGGCAGTGAGGCCCTTGAGGCTGGACGGGTAGACTGGAAGGCCGTGGTAGATGCCACGAGACTGCACGACTTGCTGGTTCGACATGATGGTGTAGTATCAAGGAGGATCCTGCAACTCACCCCTTGAAAGGAGCAGTGCGGGGTATTTGTAGATATTCTTTTGTTTGTTCATGAATGAATTACCCCTTTGGGTAACTGTAGACCTCGGATCGTGACGTAACGCGGGGAAATTGAAGACTGACACAGCTGAGTCGACGATAGTGGACTTGTGTGGAGCCATACTCCACACGCTCGACGCGACGAGAGGGATCCGGGTTTGGTTGCATGGTTGCGGGTGGGGATGGATTTGTAAGAAAGCCATCTCCACCCCGGGGGGCTTTGGACCATGTCGAACAAAAGGCGGGGTTACTTGAGATTGGCAGTGCACTCTCTCCGGAAGTTATCTAGCGTCAGTGATGGCACAAATCCTGGCATTTGAGTCTGCATCGCGGGAAGTAGAATGCAAGAGATATCTCCTAGTCGATGTGCCGAAATTCGACGAACCCACGAATGGAATGCAGCTTGCCTGCAAGAAACACCTGAAACACCTGAAACACCTTGTTGAAGATTATATAAAACGGACGTTGCTTTACATCCAACAAATGCAGAAATCCTGTATACATACGCTCCTTTTCGAATCTTCGACCATTGTTTGGGCAACAGACTCCACCACCACCCCTGTAGTCGAAAACTCATGCGTTCTATACCATCTGAGCTGGTTTCACCGGAGCTTGGTTGTAATACGTCGGAGCAGCTCCCTGGGTAGGGAGCTCGACGCTTTGCGGATTATACACGGTATTTTGGTTAGAGGTAGTCTCCTCTCGGTACGGTGCAGCGTTCATGAACGCAGGGGGGTGAGGGCCAGCTTCAGGCATGAAGGGTGCCCCAGCGGGATTAGGGGTGGGAGCATATTGGCCGCGTTTCCCGTCTTTCTTCGCCCTGCGGTATTTTACGATTGCGTAGATGAGTAGGCCGACGAAGGAGAAACTAGAGTCGTCAAAAAACAGGGCTTCTGGAGGGAGGAGGAGCAGAGCGTACAGGCAGAATAACACAAATACAAGTCCCACTGCGCTAGCGCCACCGGCAACCGCAACAATCTCCATGATGAACACGCCTATCCAGAATCCGGTCTGGGCGCTTGTCATGACCAGGAATGTGTCGGGTGTCAGTTTATCGCGGAGGAACAGGAGAATGGCCAGGATATCCAGCAGCAGTACAATTATCATCATGAGCATGAAGATCACGATGGAGCTGGGAGCTTTGTTAGCGCCATGCTAGCCATGCGGCGGACTTGGTGTGTACTTGCGGTGTACGGGGAAGCTGCTTCTGCGGGTCGCCCTCGTCCTTCAACACCTTGATCGCCCAGCCATAGGCGGCGATGATAAAGAGCATGATAGCTATTCGCAGGATCCAGAAGGGCACCAAGATGCGCTTCTTCCAGATGGCTGGTGCTTTTACGCTGACGCCCAT
Source organism: Westerdykella sp. P71 (assembly GCA_019022765.1). NCBI lineage: Eukaryota > Fungi > Ascomycota > Dothideomycetes > Pleosporales > Sporormiaceae > Westerdykella > Westerdykella sp. P71. Next base: position 24,598 of record JAFHBW010000140.1, on the reverse strand, counting down.
GGTGGATGGATTGTTTGTTGACGTCCAATATCTGCTGTTTTAAGGAACCAGTGGAGTTCGGCCGGTCTACTCCGTAGATATCCTCTGGATGGGAAGAGGGAGGAGAAGGGCGCAGCTATAAACTTGTGGGACGGAAAGAGGCACAGTTAGAAAAGTGCCCTTTGCGAAACGCGTTGGGGGCCACTCATTCTTGGGAGGCGCGTAGGTGAAATGCGCGCCTGCCCAGACGTCGATCCAAATTCAGGTGTAGAGTGCAAGATTTCTCAGGAATCCCTGCTTGATTGTGAGCTTTTACTTGGTTGTCATGTTTTCTCCTTTAATGTCATTAAAGACAGGTTCTTCTGTTACATATCATGCAGTAGAACCATGCGTGGATGGTTTTGAAGTCTGCAAACGTTCGACTGGTTGATGAGGCGCTCAACTCTCAACTCCAAAGCAGGGGCGAGCCAGTTTCGGTTAGCAGCAGCGGGACAGCGGGATGCGCACAGCCACGCCAAGCATCCTAGCCACAAGCCGGGGTGCCCCCCGGTCCCCCCAGTGTCGGCGATAAGCTGCGGGGGCTGGAGAGCACCCAGCTGGTCCCGTATGTCCCGTCTCAGCATCGACCGGGTGACTCGTCCTTCTGACAACCACCACTCGCTGACTGCTACCCTTCATCGACACTCTCACTTCAGAAAACACTCACTTTTGCCATAATTCAAGCTGACTATGGGTGTCAACCTCTCGAAACCTTCGGATGGAACTATCCAAGAGAAGCTCATCGAGCGGCTTCAGGCCCTCCAGATCAAGGATGATATCTCCGTGAATGAGAAGGAAGGATATGTCTGTGTAGAGAACAGCACCAGTCAGAAGAGTCAGTCATTGAGCTCCCCCCAGGAACAAGTCAACTAAGCGGTACAAGGCGCAAGTCCCCCGACCTCCAGGCCAGTGCCGCATATCCAAAGCGTATCCTCTTCCACAATCCAGGAATGGGAGAAGGAGCTCCTCGACGATGCAAAGGTGAATACACATCCTGATATGCAAGGACCATATCATCGCAACTGACCCTATACAGAACCGCCTTGCCCTTGCTGCCCTGACGACCAACCCGGCCACGGCCATCCTCTCCTCCCGCACTGCAACCATATCTGATACCCACAACTTCAACATCCGCATCCCCAGCGAAGGCTCTCCGGTCACGAACCAAGCTTCCTCGGGTCGATGCTGGCTCTTCGCTTCCACAAACATCTTTCGCATCGCCATCATGAAGAAGTACCGACTCTCCTCCTTCCAGCTCTCCCAATCCTACCTCTTCTACTGGGACAAGATCGAAAAGGCGAATTACTTCCTCGAGAATATTCTCGATACCGTAGACGAGGATACCGAAAGCAGGCTTGTGCAGACGCTGCTGGAAAGCCCTGTGGGAGATGGCGGGCAGTGGGACATGGTAGCCAACCTGGTGCTAAAGTATGGTCTTGTGCCGCAAACCCTGTACCCGGATTCGTACAATGCGCTCAACTCCTCTGCCATGGACCGGCTCATTACCACCAAGCTCAGAGAAGACGCTATTCAACTCCGCCGCCTCGCCGCCTCCAATAGCAAGGACTCAAAGTCAGCGATTGCAGTGGCAAAGCAGAAGATGCTTCGCGAAATCCATCTCATTCTAACCCTTATGCTCGGTCCCCCACCCGCACCCAACGAGCCATTTACCTGGGAGTTCTACGACAAGGACAACAACCTCTGCACCGTGAAGGCCCGCCCCATTGCCTTCGCCAAGGAACTATCCGACAGCAGGATCGTGAGAGCCCTGGGCGGCACAGACGTGCACTCCCTCTTCTCTCTCGTCAACGACCCCCGCAATCCCTACAACCGCCTCCTCAGCGTCAAACGTCTCGGCAACGTCTACGAAGGCCGCCCGGTCACCTACGTCAACGTCGACATGACCACCATAAAGAAAGCCTGTGTCGACATGCTCAAACGTGGGATGCCCGTCTTCTTCGGCTCCGATGTGGGCAAGTATTCCGACTCCAACAAAGGAATCATGGATACCGCCCTGTTTGACTACGAGCTCGGCTTCAACGTCAAACTAGGTATGACCAAAGCCGAACGACTGCAGACGGGCGAGTCCTTAATGACGCACGCTATGGTGCTGACGGGGGTGCATGTTGTGGATGGGAAGACGGTGAGGTGGCGGGTGGAGAATAGCTGGAGTGACAGGGTCGGAACCAACGGGTATTTCGTTATGACGGATAAATGGATGGATGAATTTGTGTATCAGGCGGTGGTGGATCCGACGGTTGTGAGTGCGGCGGTACGGAAGGTTTTACAACAGCAGCCCAAGATGCTGGAATTATGGGATCCGATGGGAGCGTTGGCGTAAGTTTGAGGGGCCTAGGGACGGGACTGCGTCGACATCGGATGATATGCAGGTCAGTTTCCTTTCTGTGATGTTTATCATGTCGGCTTGATACCTACTGTTTGCAATTGGCGTTGGACAGACGTTTCGGTTTTGGATCTATCCGTGGAATATTTTCATTTTACTGGAGGCCAACTCGCTATTCCCTTTGCTGTTATTCAATACGACTGACGAGGATAATTATCAGAAGAGTCCAGTATCCGCCCTATGTGCTGTGACCCATCCTGGCTTGTCCTCTCTTAGATTTTGCGCACAGAAGGCCCACGCAGCTATAACCAAGAAGCTCAAAGAAGACAATGAGTAACTAGAATGAGACCGTCACCATCTTGACTTTACCAAAAAGGAGTCAGAATCCCAGCCAGATGTTCACACGTACAAAAAGACAATTCCATGAAGGTTAAAATGTACTGAGTTTCTTCATCCACTCTTCGGACTACGTCACTCTTCAGGCCCTTGAACCATCCGAGAACGCAATTTTTGCCTAACCGCTTATTCCCCTTATCGCCCCGTCTCCCATCAGTCTTGCCATTGCACCGTATACACGGTTTTCATTGGACTCAACCATTCTCCTCTCCGCAAACCCAACTCAAACCATTCACACTTCCCTCGAGAGGGGACGCGATCGGCGAGTCCAAGGTTCGGATGGAAAGGAAAGACAGGAGTCCTACAACCGGAATAGCACACCGAGACCGCAACGAGCTACGAAGGGGTGAAACATAGTAGACGGATAGGAAACTAAAGAGAAGGGTTGTACACGCCCAGAGAGCAGGACTGAAGAGCCGACAAGCTGCGAAGAGGGCAAGAGAAGAGCGAGAAAAGAAAAGAAGAACGTGGGAACCATCCTGCGCACAGAAAACAATCAAACTCCAAGACTTCTGGTCCGACTAACGTCATGCATATGAAAAGATACCAATATCCGGGACGCCATTGCCTACCCGTCCAGCTTACCAACGCCGATTTGACATGCTATCCAGCTCCACTATCACATCCTCGCCTCACGCTCAAGCAGCGATACTGCTTCTCCTGCCAACACCACCAAACCCCAAACTCAGGCTCACTGTATCCTCGAAACCCTCCCACGGTAGCTCCTCTTCTTCAGTCTCACTCACATTCCGCTCTTCATCCTCATCGCTCTCATGGAAACTCCTGACCGTAACTTTCTTTGCAGCCTTCTTCTCCCGACCACCGTGCTGCTGCTCCTGTTCCTGCTCCAACCGAACCTCCCTAGTCAATTCTTCAACCTCCTGCTCGGTAATCTCATGATCTTTCTGCCCCTCAAGCACATCGTACAAATGGTAGATTTGTGTATCCTTGACCTCGATAAGCCGTAGAATATCCTTCATAGCCTCATTGATCTTAGCGCGCTTCTTCATGCCCAAGCTGACGTCGTGAGCTTCAAGCAAGGTACGGCATGCAGCAAGCTCAAGATGCAGATGTGCTCTCTCATCAAGCAGTTCCTTGACGACCAGCGCAAGTGCTTCCTTTGGTGATTGAGAAGGCCTAAGTGTGGCGTCGGCCTCGTCAGGCATACGGGAAGAGACAGGTACCAGTTTCGGGACCTGGAGAGGCTTGTCAGGCGGGTTAGTCGAGTTGCGACGGCACACTGTGCAGTTGTCATTATCATGAGAGCGGCTGTCCACAAACTCCTGTGGGTTCGGTTGGGCAGTGTCCTTCCGGTTATGCATCGTGATGTCCGGCACGATAAATGCAGACGTCATGTTCTCTGCAGGCGCGCTGCGACGTCGACGGCTGGTATTACTGACAATGGAGACATCAGCACCAGCGTCAGTTTGGGTGAGGTTCTCATTGCGAACGGAGAAATGACCAGTCAGATCCTCAAACACGGTACCCGTACGCTCTGTGAGGTCTTTCATCGAAGATCTCCGTGGCAGTGACTGCTGACGTTCGCTACTCGCAGAAGCCACAGAACGAACAGTGTCTTCCCGCGTGACGCGCTCCGAGTGAACAGTTGTTTCTTTCTTACGAAGGCCTGCCCGCTCTTCTTCAAGTGCACGCCGAAGCTGGGCGATTTGTTCAGCATCGATGTAGCTCAGCTCGGTAAGATCTAAAGGAGCAGGGCGCTCGATGGTGTGGCCCGACGGCTTGGTCGTAGGACCGCTGCTCTTGACATAAGTGGTCCCGTGTGGACCGAGCGAGAGGTCCGTCGTTGATTCGACATCGCTGTCGACGTTAGGCTTTTTGTGAGTATAAATAGGAGCTGAAACGCTCCGAGTGGGATGAGCTGGTAAGGACATCCTGCGGTCGGGCTTGCTGTTGCGGACTTCCTCTTGGACACGGCGGGCAATTCGAGTGCGTGTGTCTTCCCGTCGTTGGCTGGGTCTCCGTTTAACGGTGTCCGGATTCCTGTTCTCCTTGCCATTCGCCTGCCGAATACCCAAGATCTCACGGGTAAGATCCTCCTTGTCCGCGGCGGCACTGATCTTGCGCTTCAGCTGCGCTTCCTTCCTCAACCAGCGGCTCACATCATCATCGTGCTGCGCCGCTAACTCTGCAAGCTCACGCCGCAAGTTTTCATTGTCCAGCCTCATGGCCTCATTCGTCTGTTCTTGAGTTAAATCCTGGAAGTGACGGATCGTCTCATCACGTCGTTCGACTCGTCCCTTGAGCTCGCCTTCACGGGCAAGCCAGCGATGCAACTCCTGCTCGCGTTTCGCTTTCAGCTCTGCTAATTGCTCCTTTAGCAAGTCATTGTCTGCTTTGAGTTTCGCAAATTCGGCCTGCTCCTTCCGAGCCCTCCGAAGTTCGGCTTCCTTGCGAGCAAGTTGTTGCGTATTCTCGTCATGTCGGGCACGAACGCGATGCAATTCGGCACGAAGAATCTCAGCCTCACCTCGGGTTACATCTTCGGCTTCATCAAATTGCCGGCGGAGTTGTACAGTTTCGCGGGACTGTTGCTGTTCTCGCCCAAGCCGTTCTCGGAGATTGTCATTTTCGGCTCGAAGAGAATCTACTTCCTGGCGAAGGGTGTGGTTCTCTGCCGTAAGAGCTTCCTTTTCCGCCTTCAGCTCATCGAAGTTCTGGAAAGCCACGGCAAGCTGAGTGGCCATGCTATCACGTTCCTTCTGCAAGCGGTTCTTTTCGATGCCCGACAGAGAAAGTTTTCGCTCAGATCTCTCTAGCTTCTTCTGAAGAGTCTGGACAGATGCTTCTAGACCTGCATGAAATTCAGCGATTGAGATTCGATTATGGCAGGTAAACTTACGCGTCTTCTCAACTTTCCAACTATTCTTTCCTGAGTCTCCGCTAGGGCCAGCGTCAAACTTGGAGTGGGCCCGCTGCGTAGCTTTGAGCTCAATGATCTCGGCCTCCTGTTCCTCAATCCTCTTCTCTGCCTCAGCGCGCTCGTGTTCCAGCTGTATCACCCGCTCCTGGAGAAGCTGAAGGGAAGCAAATATGGCCTTCTCCTCCTCGGGAATGGGGACACTATCGATGGGAATATGGTTCTGTTGGCGCACACGACCCTTTGAAGGCATAGCGAAACGTGATCGCGCAGGGGTTGATTTCGAGAAGACCGGGGTGCCGTCTTGGTAGACGCCAGAGACAAGCTCGGTGAGGTTGGGAAGATCTGGTAGCATGAATGACTGTCCTGTACCTGTTTGGGCTGTCACGGGCCTTGATCGATTCGGGTCATCCAAAGGGTTATGGGTATCAGGGACTCCGTCCAGCTGCAAGGAGGTCTGCCGGCTGCGCTGGCCACCCCAGCGTGTGCTGCGTGCCTGAAAGGTCAAGGTCGGCGGCCGATTCTCCATGAAGGAAGACTCATCCTCGGAGATCCTGGCATGAGATTGTGCTAGTGAAGTACGCTTCCTCTCTTGTTTACTTGAGAGCGCAGGGGAATTACGTGTGCTGGCCGGACGCGGCGAAACAGTCTCGAAGTCATTTCGTGAGGCCCGCCGAATCTGCGCGTCTCTGCGGAGACTGCCACTCTCCGCTGACTTGCGCGGTCGTCCTGATGGCGGGGTCATATCGTAAAGGCTGTTATATAGACCAAGTGAGGAGTTGGCCTTGCCGGGTGTGCTACGGCTGCTGCGCTGCCCACCACGTGCCTGCTCAATTGAGATATCTTCCTCGTCCGAAATACTCTGATCGAAATCTCTGAACTGCTTGTTTACCATGGAGGTATCAGGTTGCGGGGGTTCGGAGCGAAACGGTTGCCAGGTGCCGACTTTCTTCGCGGTGGAACGGATTCGGGGAAGCTGCGGTAGTGCGTTCGTGTTCGTGTCGTCCTCGAATCGGTGTTGGGTGGACATCAGGACATCATCGTTGTTGAAAAAGTCGGAGGTGTTGGCGTCGAATTGCTGCGTTGGGTTCGAGTCGCTTGGGGGTGGTGATAGCGAAGGTATTGAGCGTGTGCTGTGGCCATTCATACTCCGTGAGAGCTCTCGGATCGCGCGTGCTTTCCCCTCGCTCCGCGGTGGAGAGGACTGCATCATGTGTATAGAGAGGCTTCTGCCCTGAGATATGCTTAAAGACGTGTCGCGTAAAGCATGCAATTGTAGGGAATAGAGAACAGATGCTTGCAAGTGATAGTCGGGATAAGTTCAGCGCGCACAGGGCGGGAATGCAAGTTGTTGTGGTGAAAGACCGCGGAAAGAGCAGTCGTTGTTCGAGTTCGAAGTGGGAGAGGACGTGTTGACGTGCGCCATAACATCGGAGGTAAACACTGCGGGAACCGACGCTAGTCCGCTTTCGAAGAGGTCCACACGTGATGTTCACCAACCCCTGTCAGTTCTTTCATTACCTTGCATACTCGTTGTGAAATTTAGGTAGGATAGAGATATTCATGCAGTAATCTTCTCTGAATATGACATAGCTTCTGGGACTGGAAACCCCATTTTCACAACTCGTCCCAGGGCACTGTTCTCCTCGAACACAGGTTATCCCAGCGCAGCAGCGTCCCAACCACAAGAGCATGCACCAAGAGGAGCACCATGGACCTGGCCAGCCCCTGAGACAACCCGTTCCTTCCCGTGCGATTAGTCCCACCACTTACGAAGTCGAGAGATGCCAGGAGGAGTAGTGGGTAAGTGACCATGGGGGCTGCGGAGTACGGTTGACAGGGAGTCAGCAAAGTGTAGACCTTGACAAGAAAGAAGGCAACTTTAATGGCAGCAAGAAACGAAAAGGTTTGGCTCAGCTGATATCCACTGGTCACGGGCTCGTCGGGTGGAGGAAGCAATAATCGTGGAGAACGACCAGGAGACGGTGAGGGCTCGCGCGCTGGTGGAAGGTCAAGCTTTCTCGGCCTAAGCACGATCGATTCTTCTTCAAGTGGCGTTCTTGCTCTGGCCTGTTGATGTGAAGGGCTTGGTGATCGTTCAAGCACAGACGTGCCCAGTTTCGACCGGCCAGGCTGCGTGTAGTTGACGGAGCCCTTGTGTCTATGCTGTGGTTCTGGAGAAGGGGTGTCAGCTCGCGTTATCCGTGACGCAATCTCGTCCAAGCCGGACGGTCCAATAAATTCGGAAAACTCGTCGAGCGCTGAAGGCGATTTGAGAGCGCGCAAGATTTCCTCGGTCCCCGGGCGATCCCTGGGCTTGAGAGCGAGAAGACGTTTTAGGGACTGGTATAGCTTTTCGGGCAAATCAGTTCGCGCGCGCCGGGCGTCGTTGAAGCCCTCCCAGTTTGATATCTCCACTCGGAGCTGATCGATATCTTCCTTGTCCTCGTCGATACCATCCGCGTACGTGTACGGTAGACGTGCAAAGCACATGAAGTACACGATCATGCCGAGAGAGAAGATATCTGACTTGGTCGTAAAGTTACCCAAAGGGCCGCCTGGAGCTACTGGTTTCAAGACCTCGGGGGCGCAATACGATATTGTTCCGGTGGCTCCCGTTGATTTGCGTGTTACATTTGCAGCCTGCATCTCTCCAAAGTCGCTCACGAGCACCCGTACCTTCCGGCCGGTTCGATGCAGTAGACAGTTGTTCGGTTTGAGATCTCGGTGCACATAGCCATTGGCGTGCAGGAAATTCAAGCCCGAGGTAATGTCTTTGAAAAAGCTTATGATCTCGTCAAAAGGCATACGACGGGGCCCATTAAGCTCCGTGGGGTCCTCGAGCTGACCCTTGGATCTCCTACGTATGCGTTCTTTGAGCTGTTCCGTCGTCACAGTTGTTTTCATCCCCTCGAGTACGTAGTTCTGCAAGTCTCCACCATTACAGTACTGCTGCAAGATGAAGGCGCACGGCACACTGGGCCCGAAGTTCGTAATCTGGTAGTTTTCCAGCCATACATGTCGATAAGATACGAGATTCTGGTGGGACAGATTCTGAAGAAGCTGTACTTCAATCAAGACTTTCTCCAACCACTCGTGATCGTCGCCGACCGGAACACGTTTGCAGGCGAATCGGCCGAGGTTTACTCCATCCAATACGTGGCGGACTAATAACACGACGCCTTTCCCTCCTCTTCCAAGCTCCCGTTCCTCCACAAAGAATGTCTTGAAATAGTTGGGGCTGAAAGCTCTCGCGGATATACCATGGTGCTGAGGTGACACAGGCGAGCCTGCCGTGGATTTGCTGCCGTATACGTCCCCTGCCCCTTGAAGAGCGGCTGGCGCGAGTTGCTTGTGAGGTGAAGGTGGGCGTGAACCTGCTGTAGAGCTGGGACGACTCCTATGGAGCATCTGGAAGTACGACGAACTGACGTATCCGGCATCGGGATCGAGATGATCATTCTCATCGTGCTCATCTTGTGCATGAAGCGAAGGCTCTCCGTATGGTCGGTGGCAGTACGGACATGAGGTGGCGTCGACGGTGCTCGACGTGTGGCGGAGCGAGAGCTGTTTCGAGTCCTCGTCAAAGACGACGACAGCAGAACCATGACGGCTGCATAGCTGGTCAGAATCATGCACATTGAAGTGAGGAGAAGAATCTGGACATACAGAACCACCTGGCGTGCTTCTGCCGGCGCAAAAGGCACGAGCGACATGTTCCGTTGATGTTCGTGGTCATCCATAGCTGCGGGGACGATTGCTACTTCGACGGGGTGCAGACGTCGTAGCTAGCATGCCTTCGCTGTCATTCCTGGGTACCACTAACATTGGCGGGAGTGGGGAGCGGGCTGGTTGACGGAAGCTGTGAAAGACAGGAGAGGTGGGTCGGGTCATGCTTCCATGGTGTTGGGATAAACGCCCGTGTTCCTTTCCGCATTAGGCAATCTGTTCATAAGGCGCACGGGCCATGGAAATACATTAACACCGCCCAGTTTACTTCAAAGTCCAAGGTTGTACTTTTAGGTGCGCAGCGTCACTGGATAGAACACATCATACTATGGCTAGAAAATGTGTCTTGGCTTCATCTCAGGTACGCAATCTGGTCATAAGTCGTTATGCTCTTCCATCGTGCTGTGCCATGTCGCCACTCAAGTTGATATCGAGGGGCCCCCTCCACATCCTCTATTGGTTACTGGAGGGCAGGCATAAGACAATATTCCACTAGAGCAGGCTCTTGATAGTCTGTCCTCCCTCAAACACCTCTCCCTTATCCAGCTTCTGCCATCCATCGACCGTGCCCACCTCCACGCAAACCATGTTCTTGAATCCGTCATTTGGTGCGAAATCTCCCATGGCAGCCGCCTTCTCCGTCCAAGGATTCCACACCACAGTGTCTTGAAGATTGTCCCTCACAACGTCGAACCGCGGCTTGCCCTCCTCAAGGACACTTGTGGTATCTTGTGGGATGGACTTGTATACGCGGTCGGTTTCGCCGGTAATCGTAAGGGAGTTGTCTGATTGCTGATGGGTGGTAGCATTGAGGACTTTGTCGATATATTCGACGCCGAGAAGGCCGTTGATGGTGACTTTGGAGATATCCTGCACATCGTCAGACAGAATACGCAGCAACGGGGTTTGATCGCTACCTTGACCCTCAGATAGGTGTGGAGAAGGAATTGGAACTCGAAGCTCTGCTCGCCCTCATTGCGCACATTCACGACGGTTTGCAAGCTATCCTTTGTAAGAGTCACACTATACTGGAGCGCAAAGTCTAGCGGCCATGCTTTGCGCGCCTCCTCTGACACGCCAGAGGCATCGAGGCCAAAGTCCAGCTTAACCGAGTTGGAACCAAGAGCATCCTCCGAAGCAGACTTGCCCAAGAATTCCCAGCGCGACGTTCGTGCAAAGCCGTGCTGAGGGAGCGAGGACGTAGCATGACCGGATTTGGGGGGAGGGCCGAAGACCTCAAGCAGGTCAGCGCATCGTCTTGTACGTCCCAGCGAGCCAACTTACCGGGAAGACAACGGGAATACCGCCGCGTACTGCCTTGCTTCCATCCAGAGCTGCTTTCTCGCTCAGCCAGAGGTTCTCGGTGTGTCCTCCATTGCTCTTCCAGCTTGTCACCGTGGCGCCGTAGAGGAGAACTTCCACACTCTCGCCCGAAGGCAGCGCAGCGACTACTTTCGAGCTTGGTCCTGATCCGATGATATCAACCTGAGGCCCAGGTCCAGCAGCAGCCGGAGCGCTCAACGCAGAAGGACGATTCGCACGCTCAACCATTGTGTAAAAAGATGCCAGGTATCGGCAGTGCTGAGGTGATGATCAAGGGACCCGGGGCAGAGAGGCGGGGTACTCTTCGAGCGTTGGATATCCAGGAATAAATGGAGGTGGAGAGTGATCTGCGCGTAAATAAAGAAGCTGAGGCGAAGACTCTTTATAGTATTATCACAGATGACGTGCAGCAGTTCAAGTGAGGGAGTAGCGGAGCTCTGGGTTGTACCCCTCCTCCACCTGCACGCCCCACTATACACGAGCCAGTTATCCGCAGTCCCAAGCCAGACTCACCTGAAACGCCAACATGTTTCAGGTGGTTGACATTGCATTCGCTTATACTGTCCATATATGTACTCTTAGTCATTGTTTATATAGCTTGCATGGAGCGATGGTATTGAGATCCCAAAACACCATCTGTACACCATCCAACAATTGCAATTCACCTGCAGCTCGGGCGATCAGATTTTCACCGCACCCAAACGCGAACTTAACCCTTGGGGGTACAATTGATTTGATAACTACTCTACGGATGCATCATGCATCCAAAAGAAGGGGTATCTAATACTCTCTGCAGCAAAATAATCGATTTCACGGCACTACCCAGCCTCCTAAAATGAATGCATCAAGTTCATGTGTCCTGGCCCTCTTCCCCTCGTCTACCAGCAGCTTGAATTTCTGTTCCAAGGTCGAACAATGCGCCCACAAGCTCTCGCTCTTCCTCGCGACCCAGCACCATCTGCTTGAGGGAGTTCGTAAATCCCTGAAGCTTTTCCAGTATACTCTTGGGCGTCAGGATCACGCGTTGTGCGAAAGATCGGCCAGGCGTGCTGCTTGAAGCTGTCTGCTGTACAGTGCTATTCTTTCTCTGCAAAAGACCGCCAGATCCACCCTGCAATTGAGATCCCCTAACCACATTTTGGTTGGTGGCAGAAGACGATGCAACAACCTCAGTGAGGCCGAGGCTCTCTTCGGCAACAACCGAAGAGGCGAGAGATGCGGATTGTCGGGGTGACACCCGTACATAGCTGAGGACTCTGCTCTGTGGAGAGCTATCTTTCGCTTCGCTGACATCCTGCGACATTGATTTGCGTGCCCTCTTGGGCGCTGGCGTGGCCTCCACAACCCCGTCTTCCTTGGCTCCCGGATCAGTACATCGTAACGCTGACTGAAGAAGAGATGCCCGACGGGTAACGGGCTTTTGAGCAGTCTCTGGAACAGGAGACTGCACCTGAGAGGGTGTTCGCGACAGGCTTCTGGACCTTTTCCTCGTTCTCCTAGTCGTTCTCCTGGGCGCTGAAGCTAGCACAATAAAGTCATCTTCTTCAGTGTCGCCTTGTGTTTCGTCCTTGCCAATATCCTCTGCTTTGGCCTTCTTGGTCTCTCGAGGTGTATCCATAGTGGACTGCCGTCGCTTTTTAATGGGTGAACCCTGGGATTGACTTCCACCCGCAGATCGTCGAGTGGACCGGCGGACAGTGGTGTTCGACACCATCCCACTTCGGAGCTCCTTGGCTTCAACGATTTCGCAGAAGGAATCGTCCACACGGCTTATATCGCTGGGTTGTTTGCTTCCTGGAGAAGGACCCAGAGCATCCGTGAATGATTGCGAAGTGTCGTCAGCATCATGGTCATCTGACTCTTTGTCCCCATCCAAGTCATGTCCAGACTTTGTGGCGGCCTGGAAGTCCGCATTGAGTTGAGCATTGATTTGCAGTTCTATCGTCGAGCTCAGCACCTCGTCTTCCTGGTCGTCGTCAAGAACCTTACGCTCGGAAATTGATGAGTTACTCTGTCCAACGGCCGACTGTACCCTTGGTAACATGTCATCTTCTATCGTGGTATCTTCGCCAAAGGTTCTGGTATCTGATCCAGCCCGTGATGTCAACGTTTTGTTTTCGCTCACATGACTATCAATGGTTGGTGCTGGAACGGTTGCAAAGCGAGGCGGAGAGGATCCAATTTCGGAGTCTTCGGCAACATGAGTGGTCCTGATTGGATTCGGTGTAGTAACAGACTTGTCGCCTCGCCTGCCGTGGTGGCCCATGTGGCGAGATCGCGGAGTAGGAGAAGATCCGAGATATGCATCAATAGGGCCCATGGAAGCCAATGACCTTAGCGGGCTTTGTGACGTCCCAGTCGGTAGCTCATCGGCAGTAAGCGCATCAGAATGAAGTTCATCGGCTTCTTCTGTCAATGCGCCAGCTGGCTGAGATTCCGGCCGAGAGCCAACGTGGGAGAAGACGCCAGTTGCAGCCCTCTGTCGCTCCATTATCTCTTTTTGGCGCTCTGTCAGAACCTGCGATTCCTGATTGAGAGGATTGGGGGGCGACGATAAGACGGGTTCAAATTGTATCTGAGAATCCTCATGGCGAAGACGCGATTTGCGTGTTTTGCGAGATGTCGACCGCCTGCTACCAGTATCGGGAACCGCCGATGGACGTGACAGTCTAGGAGTCGTGCGAACGCGCAGTGTCGACGGCTGAATTGGTGATTCGGGTAACCCACTGGCTACATCAGAACTCATTCCATCAGAGTCGTCGAACGAAAGCGGCTCATCCTGGTCAACGTCAGAGGCATTTCTTCGGAGAGCTTCGTTGCTTACAGATGTATCACCGAACTCCCCTAAGGACGGAGTTGAAAGCTCAACAATCCCTTTCAACCGATGTAGAGCTTTCTGCAGACGGACTGGGTAGTCCAAGCCCTCTTCCTCCCCAAACGTGGAGTTCCAAGTATTGACTGACATGTTTACCACGGCGCGCTGGCGACTGGAAAACCCTGCACAAAGGAGTGGCTCCAAAGCCGATAGAACGGCGTTGTCCTTCTTAGGTAACATCTTAATAGCGGAATCCACAGCTCGCCACACGGCGACAACCTTCAAAGCATTAGCACCATCTCGGGGGCATTGAGTAGGTGTCCTCACCTGAGGTCGTATGTGCCTCACATCGTCCTGCTTGGCACGCAGTTTCTTCTGGGAATCTTCGACCCAAATCGCGATTGTACCTTGAATCTTCCGGAGATAGACTGCAGAAAGTCTGCTTGGGCACCTCTTGATGGATTCTGCGAGCGATTCAACAAAGTTACGGGCATCTTCGGCGCGGTCGGCGTGTAGTTCGCTGTACAAGGTTGATCCTATAGACGAGATTGCGGTGTAAAGGTGGTTGTAAGGGTCGAAATCAGCTCCACGCGCTGCAACGGTTGAAGAAGGATATAGCTTGTGCCGGGCGTCCTCCACGACGTGTCGGATATTCTGACCTTTGAGCGCAGGTAAATTACGTAGAAGGAAGCACATGTAAGACACATGAGCTACGTTCCCATCCCTCAAAAGCTTTGCCGATATCTTTTCAGTTACCGCGAAAATGACGCCACCTTCACCACTCTCCTTCCGAACGACCTCCAAGAAGGACGAGAGGAGCTCCAGTCGATGGCCATTGTCCGGCACATGTGAGGAGACAAGGGCAAGGATATCGACAAATAAGTCATATTCCTGGCCCAGCTGTCGGGATATGCCATCCTTTGGATCTGCCGGTTGCTCCTCAACGGTAAGCTTTGCTAATGAAGCCATTCGTGTCCAGAAATTGGCAGTCACTGTGTTGGTAGAAGAGGAAGACGCAGCGGAGCAGCAGTCCCTGAGCAACTCCAGCTTCGTCGACCGGGTACCCTGAGATCTGAGACAGGGCTCGAGCATCAACTGCAGCAGGCGGTTCCTGAGGTTATCGGACAGCTTCATCTCTGATCGGATAACGACAAGATCCACGAAGTAAAGTAGTGGTGAAATCCGAGCGCCATACGGACGGGAGCGATTGGAAGGCGTAGGAGCCACCTCAAACTCATCTTGCGCGTTGCGGCTCAAGCATTTGTCGGTAAACTGCAATGCACCCAACTTGTCGATAAATGAGCCAAGCAGGAAGCAGAACTTGTCCCCCCACACATCCTCCCCCATTCGGGAGACTGCTAGTTCAGCAGTGTGGCGGTCCCACAGCCGCCGAAGCATATTGACGATATGGGAGACCGCATTCTTTGTTTCTGACGTTATCATCACCTCTTTACTGCTTGCTTCTCGCAGGGAATCAAGCAGGGCTATCCACACTGTCTTGATTGGCTCGTCATCCGCACTTTCAAGTGTCCAAGGAGTTACATCCAGGAGGGTCTCGATGAACTTGAGCAACTCCTCAAGTGACTTCCGGACCCACCGAGGATCCAAAATGGGTAATTCCTGAGGTTGCACCATCAGCTGCAGTTTGGTCTCTAGAGCCCGATGCGGATTCCATGGTCTACGAGAGCCTCTGAGAATTGCAGATGTGAAGCGGCAGGCAGCAATCGCACGGCTGGATGATGAGTCTTTTATCATTGGGGTCCAAAAATCCGTCACAAATTCATTCCAGTATCGACTCAATTGTTCGTGGGGAGCAGACGGTCGTAGGGCGTAGTAAATGAGGGTCAGGTAGCCGGATGTGGCAGCATCAGCCACTGTCTTCCCCTCGCGCAGACGCCGGAACTGGGAGCGTGAGACGTTTAACAGCATCTGTGACCAGTCGGAAGGCGTTTCAAGCTCCACATCTATCGCGTAGATGATGAAGGCGTACGCGATGTTTGCCTGTGATAGTATCGTCTGTGCCCTGGAAGTGAAGAAGGTCTCAAACACGTGCAGCCATTCGGGCGAGGCGGTGAGCGTACGGGCACGTAATGATTCCCCTAGCAATGCGGTTACTGCACCCCAGACCTGCGGGACCAGAAAGGCCGAATCGGCATTCAGAAGAGACTTCGTCAGCTCATGCGCGAAAGCCTTTCCGAAAGTGTCGCCATCGCTCTTAACCCGATTCATGATCGCTAGTACGGCCTTCGTGACAGAAGGGTCGGATCCTATCGTCCTCGCTGCACATATCGCAGTTTCGAGCGCGCTGGTATGAGTGTCTTTCTGTCCGGAAAGCAGAGCCTTGAGGACGTACTTGAACCATCTTTCGGTATGCCTGGCCATCACCTCTGGTCTCTGCTGGATCAATTTGCGGTAGACTCGAATCCTGTAGACTTGCACTGAGTAGCCGCTGACTCGCTCATGGACGGCGTCGAGAACGTCGAGGATCTTTTCCACGCGGGCGACAGTCATGACCCTGGGTCGAAAGTTTTGTTGCATCAACAAGGCCAAATGATGATTGACAACTGCCTTTGGTGTGGCTGCATTTTCAGAGGCTGAAATGCCATGGTCGACCAGGAAAGAGCAGAAGTCGTCGTCCATGGGCATTTTGGCATCTTGGAGCTTCCTCATCAGACCCATGACAAATTTGAGCGCTTGCTGGATAAGCTGAATGTCCGGTCCGATGCCGCTTATGCTAATCGCCTCCAAATCTCTCCTGATGAATTGTTCGAATAGCCCCATCTTGTTCATCAGCTCGTTCGTCTCCGGGAGCTTGTCGTATGCCTGCAAACTCCTTTGCAGGATTATATACGCGTCTAATTTCGAAGGCCTGGCGCCCTGGGCAAGCAATTTGGTCATTGATTCCAACATCTCCGGGAAAGATTCGAAGCTGTGCGAGGCAGTTCCTTCGTCAGCGAGAGGAGGTGTGGAGGTGGGATCGCTCGGTTTTAATATGGATTTCAGCGGCTTCGATAGGCGCGTCTGAGGCAGCGGCCGCAGTGGCGAGCTCTTTTGCGGCGTCCTCGGTTGGGGGACCAGGTTGGTACTCTTACCAGAGCAGCATGTCTGAATCTCGAAGTTGACTCGCTTTTTCTTGCTCGACGAAGAAACGCTCGTTCCAGATGAAGGGGACGAATCTGGTGTGTTCAGTAGAGGTTTGTCGGACAAGGTTGACGCCAGAAGTGTCTTGGTGCCAAAAGGGTTGTTGAGCAGCTGTATGGCGTCGTGGATTTCGGCGTCGAGGTCTTTGAGATCTTTCGGTGGTGTGGGTGGCCGGACGGAGAGAGATTCGAATTTTGAAGACACCATGGCTATGCTAAACAAGCACTAAACAGAAAAGACAAGCAGAAAGTGGAAAGCGCGTGTGCATGGCCGGTGAGAAAGCGAAGCTGGCATGAGGACTCCGAGGTGCCCTGGTGGAGTCGAGGTGAATTGGCGCTAGCTCGCGCATGGCTGGGGAGTTCGCGTCGCGTAGAATTGGAACGCGCCCGCCGCGTCAAGGCGCGTCACGTGCCGCACTTAACATTGAAGCCCCTCCACGGGCCGCCCCCACCCCACTATCCGCTCCCCCACCCCTGCCCGCGGGTGACCTCATCCCTGCATCCTTCTCGACGTTCTGCTGTCTCTACGTCGCTTGACCATGGACTCTCCCGGGCTCATTAGCTAGGTACACGAGATTTTGAAAGGACATTGAAAAGACATTTTTTGGCGGCTAGCTGAGCACGTTGATTACCCGGCAATCGCTTCGTGGAAGCCGCGTGATTGGAGCCGCAACCGACCCTCCAACAATGGCAAGCAGCGGGAAAGGCACGTACCCATCTCAACTGCGTCGAGACCAATTACGACTGACAGTTGACAGCAAAACTTGAGCAGGTCATCGCACTGCTGGCTGAGCTCGCCGCCGACCTTGACGACTCTAAACTCTCCCACCAACGTAAGTCTCCGCACCCTCTCGATCATGCCGGTGCTCATTCTGGAGACAGAGCGGAGAGAGAAGCTAGAACAACTCAAAATACATGGCCGATCCCCTCAAAATGCGGACCCAATATTCTCAGATCAAGTATGGCATTGCGTAACTGCCTTGGGGATTGATTTCTCATGGTTGGCTAGGGAATCCGCACATTAAGCCGATACGCGTTTGACACGAGCGATGCGGAAACATCAAGGGAAGCCATTCGCTGCTTAGCGAATACAATGCTTCTCGTCCCAAGCACCAGGCAAATCTTTGCGGACCTTGGGAATGCGTCAAAAGCTGCGGAGAAGCTAAAGGTACTGTATCGTCCGATTGTGTCCAAGCTAGCTGTTGACCATGGCATAGAGCGGCAACATTGACGACGAATTTTTGGCATCTCGTATCCTCTTCCTCCTGACTTATGATACGAAGCTTGACTACAAGGAGCTGGTCAGCAGCAGCCACCTGGCCAACAGCATCAATGCCGCACTTGAAAGACACGCAAGCCGATATTCTGGTGCGGGAAAGGAACAGATCGACAGGCACACCGCACCCATGGACCTGATGGCCTTGTCCGAGACGCTCAAACTACTATTCAACATCACTCACTTCTTCCCAGATTTGAGCCCACAGTTCTCCAAGTCAACAAGCCCAATCTTCACGATCCTCCTGAGTCGACCGATACCTAAACCTCCACTCCAGACGCCTGTTAGCGCCCTCATCAACGCCCTGATCAATCTTCCGCTGAACGACAGCGACAAAGACGCCTTCTACCCACCTTCAGACCCGTCCTCCCACGCCTCCCACCTCATCCACCTCCTCGACCTCTCCATCCTCGCCTATCCCGAATCCGAGCTCGACCAGACCGTCTCTCCCCTCTTAACCCTCCTCCGCCGCATGTACGAATCGGCCCCGGAACCCGTGGAAAAGACAATGGAGCGTCTCCTCCTCCCTACCGATGAGGAACGCACCCGGCCCCTGGGGAAATCAGACTCGCTGTCTTCTCGCCTCCTGCAACTCTCCACATCCGCTCTAGCCCCCAGTCTCCGTACTTCTATATCCGCATTCCTCTTCGAGCTCTCGGGCAAGGATGCCGCCAAATTTGTTCACAACGTCGGTTACGGCTTCGCCTCCGGGTTCCTCCTTTCCAACAATATTCCCATGCCTGAACACGCGTTGCATGACCAAGCGACCGGTCCTCCGGACGGCGACGGTATCCCCGTCAATCCTATCACGGGCCAGAGATTAGATATGGAGGAGCCGGTTACGAGCACGCCAATGACGATGGAGGAGAGGGAGAGGGAGGCGGAGAGATTGTTTGTACTTTTTGAAAGGTTGAGAGCCACCGGGGTGGTGAATGTGGAGAACCCCGTTGCAGAGGCTTATCGGACTGGGAGGATTCAGGAGCTGAGTGATGATGAGGCGGTGGATTGAGATTCTTTAGCACTTGGTCTTGTATATTTCGAAGCGCTTGTAATGTTGATGTGCGTGTCAAGTGCCCATATTCATGAGAAGAATCCGCTGTATGTGAAGTTAGAGATCATTGAGAGTATCAAGTGAGACCAAAGGGTTTTGGTTTGGGCATTTGATCATATGAGTAGAATCTATCGGCACTAATAGGATTGAAATTTCAAGCTATCAAAGCTACCAAAGCCCTGGGCAATAGCTTGATTTTCCTCGCGACCCCCAGCTTAGAGGTGGCGCTCCGGTTCTCACTTTGCTTCGTGATCACCTTCCGCAGTGGTCCAGAATCCACGCATATAAGCCTCCAAAGGCCATTAATAATGGTAAATATATCGCAAGGTAGAAGCCTATGCCTGGCTAGAATGGGTGGCAAGATTTCGTGTCGTAGATGTGAAACGCCGAATTCGTAAAGATGCATTGGGTATCAAGCGTAAGTAACTGCAAATGAAACCTCCTCACCGGGAGCGAAAATAAGAGGAGACCGCAACATGGTAGGTGAAAAAGTAGGAGCGGAAAGGCGACCGCAGAGAATGGAAGAAAGTCGGTCGGAGACGGGATCAGGAAGTCATGATGCTAAATGGAGGGCCTTAAAGAGGTCAAGTGGACGCCGTTTCCTGGGAGTTGGGGTTTCCGGTGTGTGGGGCATTTCGATGCTGGGTAGAACTCCCTTTTCTCCTCTTTCGTCTTGGTATATGCCGAAATAAGTCGAGCGCAGGTGCATATGCAGGATGAGTGAGAGAAGAAAGAAGAGCGCAAAAAGGATGGCAAGCAGTATCGCCGAGTTTCGCGTCTGCACGAGGCTTGTGATACTATTGTTGAGGTTTTTCCATGCCTCCTGCGCGCGAGTTCGGAAGTCTAATAGAAGAAGACCGTATCCGAAACCTGGTCGAACTCAGCACATCGTCCTGTTGAATAGACCATTTACTTACCAATTGTGGCAATGAAGTAGCCAGCAATCTTGCCGTTGGCTTTCCAGACACCGAACAAGCACACGATCCATGCAAGCCAAATTTGAGGACTGGCCACAAGGCTCCCTACGGTGGTCAAGACATGAAGCATTTCGGGTAACTTTTCAGTTGCGGCGTCCAGCTGTTGCACGGTCTTGTTGACGTTCACCAAACCCTAGCGATGTCAGCATGAACCCCAGCCCATACTCAGGGCGATATGCCTACCTGATTAATGTGTTCCATTTGATCGGAAGAGATTTGCTGTACTTGTCAGGTATGATGAGCGAAGGAGGAAGAAACAGACTTACCACTTTCACCTGGAGATCGTCAACTGTGGTTGCCACTTCGTTCACTTTATGAATCGCAGCATCATGATTGGCTTGCAGGGTCTCCAGAGCTGCGCTGTGATAAGACTGCAATGCCGCAACAGCTGCTTCATGGCCCATCTGTAGTTGTGTCCTATATTTGGCTGCGTGCTTCAGGCTGAATCCTGCCATCTCCTCGTGATGGTGTTGTAAATCTTGACGGTGGCTCTCCATGTCCATCTTAGACTTTGCGATGGTCTGAAAACGAGGTCAGGGATCATGCTGCTCAACTGGGGGTCATAGGGACGTACCTTGCTGATTTCCTGCGAATAGGTTTCCGTCACACGCGACATCATACCTGCAAAAGAGCGAAACGCACTTCTGATTGAATCAAAGGTTGATAAACCTTCTTGCATGTCGTGCAAAGCCTGCTCGGAAGATGCGCGAATCTTTTCGACAAGTGTATTGTGCTCAGTAAGCCAAGCTTTTATCTGATCGTTGTACTGCTCTAGAACGGATGCCATCAGGGACACCGCCTCGCCGAGACTTCTGTAGAATGAAAGGTTCTTCTCTGTTAAATGTTGTCAGTTTGGTGCTGCCGTAAAGATAGTGACCCGTACCTTTCTCAATCACGTCTCTACTGGCATGACACATAACCACGGCGTTTTGCCGGGCATTGCTGTAGGACATCCATGACTGGTTCTGAGAGAACAAGGCTTTCATGCACCGTTGGAGTTGCTTTGGTTGCGGAGGATCAGGGTAGCAGAGACCGTCATCTTTGGGTTTCTCGGTGTGAGAGAACCAAGAGGCATACCCACTGGGCTTCTTGACACAAGCGTCTGGGGAGGGTGTGACGACTTTACAATCTGGTGGGATAGGTACGTTGGCGCTCATGAGCTCACATACAGCTAGTCGGGCAGCATATATGGTCTCGAGCTGTTGCAAGGTAGTCTCAGAATCCACCTTCACTTCAGCAGAGGCGCTTTCGAGGAATTTGCAATCGTTCAGTAGGTGGAGCGCTGCTTGGTAATGGCACCTTGGACCAGACTGTATGGGATGGATGATTTGGAGAGCCTCAGAAAGTCGTTCATGTTGTTGAATCGGGGGATCTTTGAGTATTGATGCCAAGTCCTTTTTTACTTCTGGGCCTGACGGGCTTGTCAGTTGCAACTAATGTGCCTGAAGTGATGGAGGACACACCTTCAGATGCAAGTGAAGAATGAAGCGGCGTCTGCGTCGCGCGAATTGGGCTGCCGTACAGAGTGAGTATGAAGAGGCACATCTGAGCGTGCCTTCTCGTATTCCGGAGAATCATATTGGTAAAGTGGGATGGGAATAATTGGATTGGCTAAAGCTAGGAGGCTGTAAAAGATTTGTGGAAGGACGATACAGGTAGAGGAGAGAAAGTGAGAACGTTGAAGGAAAGTTGAGGCCTGGGCCTTGGCTATATAGTTTACTATCCCGCTCCGCTAACTTGGAGATGAGAAGCGGTGTTGAGGAGTGCGGCTTCGCAAGGTGAGAGGAAGCGGTGTTGATGGTTGAGTGAGAGAGAACCCTGAGTTGGTGGGAGGAGTCGGTGTTGCACCGGCGAGTTGATGGAAGCAGGGGGAGAGCGGTGAAATACGTGAGCATGTAAACACAGCCTCCATCCCGTCTTCTTCGACCGACGACCACTGTGGACGAGGAAGGAGCGATGGTGGAGCCCGAAGACAGGGAAGGAGGTTTACATAATGGCAATGGATGGTAATAATCGCGTTGATTGGTCTATATTCCTTACATAATCAATAGGGCTGAACGCGCTGCCCACCTGGGCAGGTGTGCCTGGGCGACATCTCCGGAAATCTTCACGGGAAAGTCCCAAACCTTGGAAGACAGCAATGTTCGGCCCAGCACAACGGCGGTGCGCGCAGCGCCTAGCCTCCACATCAAGTCGCCCGTCCGATTCGATCCCAACTTTTCTGCTACCTGCTTTCCAAGTTCCAGCCCCGGCCCGAACCTTTACAACAACTTCACCATGCCTCTCCAAGATCGGCTCTGCACCGCTTTCGATCCCCCCAGAAGTTAGTTTCACCGTCGTCCAGCCCTCTGGACGTGGCGCGAAGGCTTCAAGATCAAAATCATCGTCGACGGTGCGCATCAAGGGACCATTGGGAGAGCTATCCATGGAGATTGCGCCCTATGTCAACATCAACCAGGACCCCAAACTTCCGGGCCCGACCTTGACGGTGCAGGACCCGACAGATGCTAAGCAGAGAGCTATGTGGGGTAAGAACCGGCGCTATTACCTGGTGAGAGAGCTATGGCTGACTCGAAAAAGGTACAACGCGTGCCTATCTGCAGAACCACATTCTCGGGGTGAGCGAAGGACACTCTGCCATTCTCAGCCTCAATGGTGTCGGATACCGTGCGTCCGTAGAGCCCACCGCTACAACCGTCGAGCCGGAATACCCCGGGCAGCAGTTCGTGAATCTGAAGGTCGGATACTCTCACCCCGTTGAGCTGGGTATTCCCAAGGGTGTAAAGGCCAGCACACCGCAGCCGACTCGGTTGCTGCTCGAAGGGCCGGAGAAAGAGGTGGTGATGCAGTTTGCGGCCAAGATCAGGATGTGGAGGAAGCCGGAGCCTTATAAGGGCAAGGGTATCTTCGTGAACGGCGAGACCATCAAGCTGAAGAACAAGAAGATCAAGTAAAGGACATCGTGGTTTGGTGGTTACATAGGACTGTATTATCTGGAATATTGTATCATACTTGCATGGAACCGTGGTGCAGCATGGCATACCCCATGGTTTGCGGAGCATTTTTTGAAATGAGTACTTTTGCATCCGGGCATCAAACTTCAGATTCGTGAATTCCGTCACCCGTGTACACGCGTCATGTCTGTGATGCCTGAATGTTTCACTGTAGGATTCCCTTGATCCTCCCTCAAAGCTTCGCAGCCAAGACCTCCTTGACGGCTTTGATAACCTCCGGGAACACCCCTTTTGGTGCAGCTATCACGCCCTTGTTTCCTTTCAATGTCCTGCCCAACCCGAAATCCAGAGGCTTTCCTTCCGAATCTGCCAGTTCACCGCCAGCTTCCTGTACCAATACCACACCGGCCGCATGATCCCAAATCTTCTCCTCGTAGGTCTTGCTGACCGGCAGGCGCAGATATAAGTCTCCAGCACCTCTCGCGATGGAGCAGTATTTTGCCTGAGAGTCCATCCGCACGCTAGGCTTCGTGATGCCCAGCTTAGCGGCGATGGCGGCATTATCGCCATGGCTGGAATGGCCCGACTCCACGCTCTCGCAAAAGGTCGCCTGGCTGGTATCGGTGAGCGGCTTCATCAAGATCTTCTTTCCCTGCTGAAGGCCGCCTTTGCTTAGGGGGCGGCTAGTGGCTCCCTGGCCCTTGACCGCGCCAAAGAGTACACCTTTACCCTCCTTATCGTCGGCATCAACTCCAATTGAAGAATCCAATGGAGCGTTGTCATCGACGGGGAGATTGGGACAGCCAATGGCGCCAACCGTAGGCACACCATCTACGAGTAAGCCAAGGCATACAGCATACTGCCCACCGCGAAGGAAGCCTTTGGTCCCATCAATTGGGTCCAACGCCCATATCCTGCCGGTTCTTCCTCCTGCGCTATTGCCGGCGTCAATTGCGTCCAACATTGCGCCCACGCTCTTGATGGGCCCTCCAATCTTCTCCTCTGCCTCGGCATCCTCGAGCTTTGCCGCCTGCACGAGTTCCCAAATCTGATCTCTCAAGCTGCTGTCCTTACGCAGGTCGTTCGCGTCCTCCTCGCCCACGACCTCATCTTCGGGGAAGGCGTGTTTTATGGAGGAAATGATCAGTGCTTGGGCGCCGAAATCTCCAATGGTGACGGGTGATGAGTCGGACTTGGACAGCGTTCCTTTCGCGTGCGAAGAATAAACGGCTTTGGTGAGGATCGTGGCTCGCTGAACAGCCAGTAAGGCAATTTCAAGCTCTTTCTCGTATGCCATTGTTCCAAATGTTCTGTTTTCTGTACCGAGGGGTCGGGCGTGGAGGACTGCGGGGGCGGGGCGTAGATGCTGCTTGAACTGCGAGAGCCGCGACAATGTCCGGAACAGAGGAGCTGGAGAAAGGCAAAGACTGAGAGCCAGGATGACGACAGAAAGGAGGAGGATTTGGTATGATCGGGAAAAGAAACGTGCCATGCAATTCAGTGGGAGGATCTTTGAGCGAGTCTGCTAGCACGTCACACATCCTTGCATCCCATACTCCATACTACTGTGGTATCCGGCCGAAGTATTGTAGGTGGTCCGCGCACGACAGGGGTGCTCATCCGTGTAATTACGTGCCCTTTTAGACAAAAATACAACTAGCGCCCCTGAATTAGTATAGAATTCTGCGTACCTTTGT